>PVJH01000037.1:0-200764 GCA_004026705.1 Nesogale talazaci | reverse complement strand
TTTCTAAAAAGGAAAGAATGAAAAATTAAAGTGAATGTCAGATGAGACACTGAGTCTTGCTACTAATCTTAGAGTAATTAAAGTATGTAGAAGACATGATGAAGTTAAAATACATGAATAAAAAATTTCAAAGGACAGCTCTAAAATGCAAAGTGAAATATTGTAGTGAAGTGTGTAAGCACCAAGAGTAGGAAAACCGAAAAGGAAGAACATGCTTTGCATATTTTAAGCCTGGACTTGCAATATTGAAAAGTTCAGTTGTAAAAGTAGGGAATGAAGGCTGAACCCTGGTGACGTAGTGGTTGCGTGTGGGACTGCTGCACACTTGCTTAGCAGTTCAAATCCAGCAGCAGCTGCTCAGGAGCAAGCCTGGGCCTCCCACTCCCACCAGAGGGCAGTGATACGCCCCCCAAAAAATGATGATGCAGGAAACATCAAAAGAAGAAGGAAAGAATACAGAGTCACTGTACCAAAAGAACCAGTCAACATTCCACCATTCAGGCAATAATGAATGAGAAAGAATCAATGGTACAGGAGGAAGAAATTCAAGGTGAACTGAAAGAATTATCCAAAAGCAATGAATTTATGGAATACTTAAATAATTTGATAAGTGGTGTAACATGGGAAGGACTCACTTGTCTGCAATAGGAAATTTGGAAGACAGATACTGGACCTGCTTTTACTGCCATTGAGCCAATTCTGACTTCCAGTCACTCTAGAAAGTGGTAGGATTGTCCCTGCGGTTTCCACAACTATAACTCTTTACGGAAGTAGAAAGCCCCATCTTTCTCCCAAGAACTAACTGGGTGTGATCTATATTTTTACCCATTTCAAATAAAGGTGCCCTCACATAATGATTGAATTCTATGAAAGTAAAATTTGGCTGAAGATCACCAGTAATGGTTGCAGCAGTACATTGACAGGAAGCTCTTGGAGGTTCAGGCTGGATTCAGAAGAGGACATATACCAAGGGATATCACTGATGATACCACATTGATCTTGGCTTAGAGGAGAGGGTATTAGAAAGCTGTTGGTTGTATTTTCTTGACCGCAGAAAGCCATTTACCTGAGCTGAGCCCTGGTGGCACAGTGGTTGTGTGCGGCCCACATGGTTGATGGTTCAAATCCACCAGCAGCTCTCCAGGAGCAAGGTTGGACTTCTTCCTCCCACCAAGGCAGTGATGCAGAAAAAAAAAGACATTTATCCATGTGGACCATAAAAAACTATGAATAGCCTAGAGAAGAATAGGAATACCAGAACAATACATTAGGCCCAGAGGAAAGTTGAAAATGGGTCTAAAGGTAGTTTGGCAAATAGAACAAGGGAATGCTGCATGATGTAATTTCAGGAAATGTGTATACCAGGGCTGCATCCTCTTATTAATTCAGTATATACACAGAACAACCCATCAGAGGAATTGCATTAAATGAGCTGCTATTAACACTCTGGGCATGAACATGACATGAACTAACTTGCTGAAAGTTAATGTAGAACTTTCTTTTTTATTAAAAACCATTTTATTGGGCACTCATACATCATTTTTCACAATACATAAAGATATATATAGATATATATATCTATATATATACTATGCCAAGAGCCTTCACATGTCTGCAGCTGTTATCATTCTCCAAATATCTGCTTTTCTACTTGAGTCCTTGATATCAGCTTCCCATCCTTTCTCCTGTTCTCCTGCTCTCCCTTCCTCATCAACCCTCAATACTTTATAAATTATTATTGTTCTGTCGTATCTTATAGTGCTCAATCTCTCCCCTAGCCCACTCCTTTGATGTCTGTTCTCCAGATAGGAGGTTTTGTGTACATCCTTGCAGTTGGTTTCGTCTCTCTACCCCACCTTCTCTCCACCCATCCAGTAGCTCTAATCTCACCACTGGTCCCAATGGACTCATCTGTCCTGGCTTCCCCACATCTCAAGCTCCCCTCTCTACCAGTGTACCTTCTTTAGTCCAGCTGGATTTGTAAAGTAGCGTTTGGGCCATGATAGTTGATAGGAGGAAGCCTCCAGGAACTAGAGGAAAATTGTATGCATCATCACTGCCTCGCTGCACCTTGACTGGACTGCCTTCTCCCCATGACTCTCCTCTCAGGGGGTGACTAATTACCCACGATTGGGCCTTAATTTCTGCTCCCCCCAGTTCTCCCCCTCATTTGTAATGATGTCATTCTTATTCTTTGATGCTTGATACCTGTTCCCTTTGGCCCCTCTTGATCACACAGGCTGGTGTGCTTTTTCCATGTGGACTTTGCTACTTCTGTGCTGAACGGCAACTCATTTATCTTTAAGTCTTTGAGACTCCAGACACTTAATCATTTTGTAACTGGGCACCATCCGTTTCTGCCACTCTGTTTGCTTCTGTATCCATTAGTCTTCAACGATTATATCAGGAGTCAATTGATCCATTGACTTTGATTTTTGTTCTTTGATCCCTGATACCTGATTGTTTCAGCACCTCACGTAGCACATTCGTATAAAGATCTTCAGAATGAATTATAATTCAGTATAAAGAAGATCGGAATCCTCACAAGTGGACCAATAGGTAATATTTTGATAAATGAAGAAAAGATTGGAGTTTTCAAGGGTTTTTTCCTTGTTTGGATCCATAATTGATGCTCATGGAGGCAGCAGTAAAGAGAGCCCATGACACAGTGCAGCAGGTATATCTGTAGTACAAGATCGTTTGTGGAGTTGAAAAGCAAGGAGTTGACTTTGAGCCATAAGATGCATCTCACTCAAGCCAAACTATTTTCATTGGTCTCATATGCACATGAAAGTTGGGCATTAAATAAGTAAGACCAAACGAAATGGATGCACTTGAATTATGGCACTGGCAAAGAACATTCAAAGTACCATAGACTAGCAAACGAAGAAATAAGTCTGACTCAGAACAGTATAGCCAAATGCTACTTAGAGGCTGTGTTACATACTTTGGATATGGAGAGACAGTTCCTGGAAAAGGACATCATGCTCGGTAAAGGATACTTTATGCATGATGCAGCAACACAATGGCAGCCACAACAGTGGCTCAAACTTAAGAACAATGGTAGAAGTGGAACAGAGGCCAATGTCTCACTCTGGTTTGCAGAGGGACACTATGACGTGGAACAGACTGATAACAGGAAGTCTAGAATGGTGAGATACGCCTTTTCTTTGGTAAGATTAGAAAGCTGAGGCATCTTTGAAAAAAAATAGAAAGTTGAGCCCTTTAACTTTCCAATATTCTCCAATATTACAAAGCAAACTTTTTGTGTTTGTTTAAAGTAAACGTCAGCTCTCTCAAGTTATAACAGAAAACTATTATTTATTATTCATTGTCCTGTGAACCTTGACATGCTAATAACTACCATTTTTATAGCTTGTTATAATTTATCTAATATTTTTTACATTTATTATCTCCTATATTAGATATTTATTGCAAATTATACATGAAAATTTGTGTTTAATTGGTTTCAGTACAATTTGTAAAAGACAGTTCTTTTGGTTGCAAAATTATTCTCTGGTACGTAGCTATTCATGTGCAAAAGAGGAATCTTTGATCCATATCTTCCGGGGGCCCAGGATACAAGGAATAAGAAATGATTGATAATGTTTGCTTTTAAGATGTTTGAAATGATTTTTCAATGTAACATTTGCTATCCACTGCCCACGGCCTTTTACTCTTCTTTCCTTCTCATCGTTCTGTAGCAGGTCCACCTACTTCACACTGCATACATATGTGGTCCATTGTAAGTTACTCTTGGCCCTTTAAATATAGTTATTCTCTTGCCTTTTTCAACTGTCTCAACAGTTTTCTTCACAAATTGTCATAAACTTTTCCAATTCCTACTTTTCCATAGTCAAGAGTATCTGTTGAGCTCAGTCCATTTTTGGTTCAAGAATAAATCTAAATAATTTCTTGAAGGCAATTGTCTAATTGCTCAGTTGAGGAAGGGGATTAGATTTCTCACAGCCCACAATGAATATCTTAATATTCTGTTGGTGATGATGAGATATTCTAAAGGGAAACTTTTCAAGAGTTTTCTACAGAAGCAAAGTGCTATCTGCCAGATTTAATGACCCAGTTAGTAGCGCACACAAAATCCATATGAAGAATGAAATGGAATAGAAAATGCTTACTGAATACCATTTTGTGAAATAAACAAATGGCCAAATACATGGAAGACTAAAATAAAGAGAAGTTGATATTCTACTTTAAATTATAAGGAGACTTCAAAATGTTAATAGAAAAACGGAATTTAAACATACATGATTTGTCCATGAACATGTTGCTGCCCCATACAGGGTAAGCTCTAGTTGTCTCTAAAATACTACATGGAATTATCAAATTAAGTTGTTTAGGATTGGAAGATCCAGAAAGCTCTAAAGTTATGATGATGTGAAATTTTTCATTGATGTAGTCAACTTGTGAGAATTTAAAGCAGTAGAGTAGTATAGAATATACAGAAATTGTAGGTCAGATGCACGCTCCCAAGATTTGAGGAATGGTAAGTTTCATTAAAGTTTTAGGTTGCTTCTCTGGCATTTGGAGGAGGTGAGTGTGAGTAGACTGAGGCCATGCTGAGGTGCACATGTGCTCTTACTGGCACCAGTTCCAGTCTTCAATAGGTTTCCCAGGAAATCAGGGCGTTGACAAAAGCTAAGTAGTATACCTTTGCATTAAGTATATTTCTGATGAATTACAGAACAAGCAAATTAAGTCATTGAATATAAATTCTGGACGATAGCATATTTACCATACTGTTTTTTTCACAAAGCAATATATTTAACTCTTTTAAAAAAATGGTAATTTTTGTCAAAAAAGAAAGTGGAATTACTATTGTTAGGCCATAGGTAGAATTTACATTCTCATGCTTTGGTCTAGAGAAGACTTCGAATCCTGGTGCATAGTGAGTGACATGTTGGTTCACCATAAGGTTAGCAGGTGGAACCCACTAGCTGCTCCCATCAACCGTGACAGCCTTGAAAACCCAGTATAGGGTTACTATGCACCAAAATTGATGCGATAACCAGGTTTCATTTCTGTAGGCGTGTTCTGGGTGGAATTTTTACTGCAGCTATGGTTTGGGTAAATGGCTATTCTCAAGTTTAATTACATAGTTTCTTATGAAAGTATTTCAGAAACCACCAGTTTTAGGATAAAGAATTTTTTACAACTTCTCATAGCCTCCTTTCCCTCACCCCCTTTCCGTCTTCTTCCTATCTTACCTCTGAATCTGTCAGTCAAATTTTGATATGAATTCATTCCTGTGCCTGATCAGCCATTGACCTTCCCTCACTACTGAAATTTGAGCATATGTGAAATATGAATACAAAATGAAATTTCTTCTGATTTCCTTTGACAGAACTGCTTCTCTTGCATGGTGACTTGAATGGCACATGCTACTTTTAGGTGACTTATGATACATGGTCTCACTGCTTCCAGTTCTCATGGGGCTTGTTGTCAAGTAGCTTGGGAAAGTTTCCAAGCTGAAAGATCCTTGGAAACTTAACTTTGTGTGTTTAGATTTTGCCTGAGAGACTTCTTTTCACACACAGTTAAAGAAGAAAGGGCAACATCTGTTCTTCTATTTGTCCAAATAAGTAATTGTCACACTGGTGTACAAATGAGGCACAGGGGCTGGGAAGCTGGTTCTTTTCTAAATGTAAAATAGCCTTATTAGTTGTCAATATTTGGATACATTTGTTCTGAAGTGGGAAGTCAGTGAATTTCGGTTGTAAATAAGAACATCAGGTGATTTTTGATTTAATGAACTCAAGTATCATAAATACGCGTGACCAAGATCCCCATCCCTCTCCTCGTATTTGTCAAACCATCTCAAGAGCTTGTTGAGCTGCCCACCCTCCTACACCTCGGGTGCCCTTACCACAATTTAAATCAACTGGAAGAGGACAGAGCAGAAAGGACTAGGGTGACGCCATGAGGAACACAGGGTTTGGAGCCAGGCACAGCTTTCTGGTTTGCTTGTTTAATCATCCTATTGGGGGCTCGTACAACTCTTATCACAATGGTAGTGCTTTGAATTTGTTCAGGAGAGAGTGACCAGACAACTGACTGAAATTCTCTATGTGGTCATTCTACTCTAGACCTGTGTCACTCTGAGTCTGAAAACCAATCATTTTCTTTGTACATAATAGGTGTGATGATTCTTAATAAGTGGTTATAAGTCACTTTACAAAAAGAATCTTAATACACTTAAAGTATATTGAAAAGCATTTCTCTAAAAAGTTATATATTTATATGTATATATAATGTGTGTATATATAGTGTTTGTAGTTTAATATTCTCTTTTGGTATATCCTGACTCTTCAACATATTCTATTTAAGAATTCTTTAAAAAGTAACAGAGAAATTATATTTACTGTCAAGCATATTTATTAAATGTGATGTTTAAGTCAACACAATTTTCCTTTATGAGTATGGTTGATGATTAAGCTTAAATAACTAATATAATTACCATTTTCCTCTGGAATTTTCTCTGAGGCAATTTTTTTTATCTCTCCTCCCAATCAACTTTCATCAAAAATTCATAACGTGTCCCAGAAATTAGTCAACGTGTCACTTGTGCTGTCAACCTGAATTTATCTCCCCCTGAACACTTTAGTTTTTATTTCGTTGCTAATGCTATTGCATACAGTTAATTCTAAATTATCTGTATTAATTAGTCCTACTGTGTGAAGTTAATGCAAGACTTAAAAAAAATCTACTCTGCCCCAGGAGACTCATTGTTGTATTAGATGCCAGTGAATCTGTTCTCATTCATACCAATAGAATGAGACAGCACCAAGTCCTGTGCCATTATTACAATATCTACTATATGTGAAGATATTGTTGTTGGGGTGATTGTTCGCACACATGTCATTGAAAGTCTCTTTTTTAGCTACCTTCTTTTACCACTTATGACATATGTAGTTCCTTCTGATAACAATGCCAAAATTGTGCTATAAACTCTTATCATACTCACTCCTAAGCATTCTGATCATTCTTATCCCAACACAGATTTTTGCTCTTTAGAAATCCATAATATTATCAATAGTCTTTGTCAACATAGTAATTCAAGTCAATCATTTATTCCTCAGTTTTCCTAATGCATAGTCCTGCTTGCACATTGCAAAAGACTAATAAAAATACAGTTTCTTTGATCAAGTGTTAGGCCTATATCTCTGGAGAACAAACCCAATGACTACATATTGTGTATGTAGTCACTAAATATGCGCTATATATATATATATATATATATATACACACACACACATACCACATACATATTTAAGAATTTATAAAGGGCATAAATGCCTTTATATAATTAGTGGGTCACACAGTTATATTGCCTGGTTCCAGTCTGTGAATCAAATGTTAATCTAGAGCTCATTCCTGCCTTAAGAAGCTTTCAGGGTCAACAAATAAGGTCTCGGTGAGGTGAAGCAGGAAGCAGGAAAACTACCGAGTGGTGGAAGCAAAGGTTGATGAGTCCAAAGGCAGCAAATGAGGCACTAGAGTTGCATGAATGCAAAGTCAACAGGCAAAGGCAGGGCGCTGGTAATTGTTGGGTCAAAAGGCAGAGAGGCCAGATGCAGAATCTGAGCCAGCAAGGGGTAAGCCAGCTTCCTCACAGTGTCAATTTCAACTAAAGTTAGGCCACACCCCTAATTTTTTTGTTTTTGTTTTTGTTTTTGTTTTTGGGCATCACTGCCTCTGGTGGTCGTGGGCGCCACCCAGTGCTGCTCCTGAGAGCCGCTGCTGGATTTGAACTGCCAAGCCCACAAGGCGCAGTCCTCACTCAACCACTGACACCACCAGGGCTCAGCCCACCACACCCCTAATTGTAATGATAATCTCAGTTGCACTAAAACTTGACCAGTTTAGAAAATAGCATCCCACTTTATTCTTCCCACCAATACTTAGCTCCTCATAGAAAATTCCATTGTAGGGTGGATTATATTCTGTTGGGTCATTTCTTTGGAGAACCCCTGCCAAATTGACACAAAATCTATATTTCTCAAAATGACGTTTTGCTTTAAACACTACTAGTGATATTGTTGAATCTGCTTTCTGTTGAATTGTCACAAATATGGGTCTTATCTAGTCAGTTCACCATATAGGTGACTTGAATTTCTGGGTATAGGTGAGTTCCTTCTTGAATTATCTGAAGTGGTATTCCTGTTGCCGTATTTTCTGCAAGTGTCCTCGGTGCAGCCTTTGACTTCTTTCAAATGTATGTGAAATAAGGATTGCTTGTGATTTTATCATTATCATGTTGCAAATAACCTGTGTCCTCTATAATCCACATTAAGAAATGCTTAATCGACTCTGGAGAAAATCTTTCATGCAAAACTTCCTGAAGTCATCATAAGCATTCCTTTAAGAACTTACCTACATTGTGATGTTGGCTACATACAGTTACATATAGTGTGTCATCTAGTTATTTTAGGAAATAATTTTCTCAAACAAACTGTATGATATACGTTGAAGTTGTTATATGTTTTCCTTTTCACTCCAAATCAGCCTTCTAAGAAACTAATGGAAAATCCGAACTTTCTATTAGTTATGATTGATTGCCATCTGCTACAATTATCATCCTTTCCCTTTCTTTCTCCTCACTCCTTTGTCTTACTTCCTTCCTTTTCTTCCCTAGTCTTTGTCTCCCCCCCCCCCGCCTTTGTTCAAATCATAATTTTTTTTCTTGTGTCCAGACATTGCCCTTCACCAAAACATTGTGCCTGAAGCTGTCAGGTTGTTTTGTGTTTTGTTTTTATGGCAAAGTGATTATTTTTAAGTGTAGGCCTTCTCTCTCTTTTAATTATTAAAAATTCACCTTATAATCCAGTGCTAATCTAATTCAGTAGCACTGTGAAGGAGGTTTGTTTCCTCTAATATGCTCTGTGCAATGCTTTCTACTAATTATGGGTACTTATATCCATCTGGAATGATTTCATGCTGTATTTGCCTGCTCTCAGTGCTAAAGCCTCAGCTGTACGCACTAATCTCAGTGCTTTGTTCTCTGCCCTGGCTGTAGCAGCTCACTAGCACAACTACTGAACCATTTGGGAGGATTAAGACATTTTGGAGGATTATAAAGTATATTTAAAATGCTAATGTTTTACCAGTTCTTCAAACTCTTCTCTTCCTATATGGTTTTTATCCCCAGTTTTTACTCAACAAAAGGGAGAGTAAATTAAACAGATGGAAGCAGTGGATGCACATATGGATGTTTTACTTTTTTTAAACGTGTTTTAAGAAAACCCCACACCCTGTAGACTTTCACTGGCACTTTAGTGCTTTAGTGTCAGTGGCATATGAATATGTGGGATGTGCAAAATTGCCTTTTATATTTACAAATCACTAGCAAGCTTATTGTTTCTTTTTATCATCACACTAACATAGTGAAGAGGCAGAGACTATTATAGATGGAGAAACCAAAGTTTTAAAATGTCACAGAAGAGATATATCAATATGATAACATCAACAAAAGGGGGACCTCAGTCTGAAACACGAGTCTGGTGAATTCTGTGTTTCTTGTTTCTGCTGTAGCACTTCATCAAATAAAATTATTTTTTTAATAAAGAGCTGGAGTTGACTTTAAGAGGAATATTAGGAGCTTTTCTTCCTTGTTCTTGTCGAATCAAGCAAGTCCAGGTGCACACTGGGTGAACAGATGGAAAAGCAATGAAGACAGATGTGATGACAGTTCATTCGCAGACTGTACAGCTTTCCAACCCACTGCTAGTCTAAAAGCACAGATCACAGCAGGTCTATCAGAAGATGAATCAAATAGGGCCGCTTGAGCTGCACAACTTTCAGGTCTTTTCAAATTTTGAAAAGTGAACTGCACTTAGTGATTTTAAAACATGACATCTATTAATGACTTCTAAGTTACTGCACATTTTCTTAATCCTTGTACCCGAGAAATCATCAAGTAGATGCAAACTGCTAGACCGAGTCAAGCTCATATGCACAGCTGAAGCTATGTGAGGATGGAGGAATGACAAAGGCCCTTGCCTTTGTCCTTGTGAGCATTGCCATCAACATAATGTAAAGAGCTAAACTGATGCTTCAAAACAGGTAATCAGTTTAACTCCTGCCCTCCCTTCTTTTCCTCAGATCATCCTTTGATTGGAACTATGATTTGCATAATCAAAAGGCTGTGCATATTTTTTTCTGGTTGAAATGAATTGCTGATTCTGAAGAGAGAGGCATCAAAATAAACCTCATGGTGGGTCAGAGATGGTGGAGCTGGATCTCAGAATGCTTGAAATGATAATGACCCCCCTCATCCCCTTCCTTGTATTGGGGCCAGTCAAAGACAAGTGAACAAAGGGGCGTGGCCTATGACTGGGAGTCCTGGGAAGTCCTGAGACTTCCTCATCCTCTTTAGGTTGTGTCATTTGAGGAAGTCTTTTGCCCACACTGAGAGTCCATTCATGTTTGTTCTCTGTCTCATGAGAACATTGTGTGTCCTAGTTTTTCACAAAGCAAATGTGAACATTTTGGAATGCAATATCCTTAGAACTCTAATCACTTTCAATAATTCTACCTGTCTTCATCCTGTACTATTTGAACTCTAAGTCCAGCCAGGAACTAACTACTATAGAAGTACCCACTGACTGCATAGTAATGGAAGGACACAAAAAATATGACTGAGAGACTTTGAAATAATTAAAATTTATTCATTTCTCCCTCTGACTCTTTAGGATACAGTGCGAGACTTCAAGTTTCTGTACCCTGAGAACAGATGATCTTGATTAACCCTGCCCAGTCTGGAACCAGGATTCTTCAGTGTTAGCAAAACTCTAGATGAGCAATTCTCAACCTGCGGGTCAAGACCCCCTTGGGGATCAATTGACCATTTTACAGGGGTTACCTGATTCATCACAGTAGCAAAATTACAGTGATGAAGAAGCAACAAAGATAATTTTATGGTTCAGGGGGCCACCCCAATCTGAGGAACTGTATTAAAGTGTAGCGGCATTAGCAAAGTTGAGAACTACTGTTTTAGGTGGCTCCAAAAAAGTGATCACAAGATTCCGATGTGAAGAAATATTGCCTAAACTCTTTATCTAAGGATGCAGCTGCTTTGTCGCCAGATGGAGAACAACTAACTTGGGAGCTAGGACAAGATTTATTGGTTCACACAAACAAACGAGGACAAATAGTAGACTCATGTTTGCTGCTCAAAAAGGAGTTTCTCCTGTGTTCTGCTAATTAACTTTAGTACTGAAGATTTATTTTTTTTAAAAAATAATAATTTCCTACTTCCTGCTGTAAGAGTTAAGATCAGGCTATTGAGTTGAAGTGAATGAAGAATGATAAAGGTAGCTACATTTATACTTCAGCCTAATAACTCCTTTCTTGGTTCTAACAAATGTTATACTCTTATTAGAGTCTGTGTTATTCTGGGAAGACTAGAGTAACACATCCATAGACACTCATATGTATATAAGAGAGAGTTTTAGATAAAAGTTAATTGTACATTAAGGAAGCATTTCAACCCAGTCCAGTCCAAGCCCACGTCTGATATTAGCTCATATGTCTGATACCAGTCTATACAGTCTTCTTCAGACTGTTGAAACACATCCAATGATGCCAATTCCAGGATGATCACAAGTCAGACGGGTAGAATACCTTTAGATTCAGTGGTGTTGTCAACATCTCAGTGCTGGCAGGGGTCTCCAAGTAGCTCCTCCAGTTCCCGGTGCATAGGGCCTCTCAGCATAGTGCCGTGTGTCTTGTCAATAGAGAATCTCCAAGAGAGTGAACAGTCCAAGAGAGTCTTTCCCACCTCCAGTGAGGAAATACTTGTGCTTCCTCAGAAGCCTCAGGGAAAGACCAGACCCACAGAGGCCTCATTGGCTGTGACCCAATTGGCAGAAAAGACTCCACCCTCTTCACTACTTATGCTCAAATTGGCAAAGGATTATATATCTACCACTGAGCATAAGAATCCCCAGAAGTAAACTTTTCTCACTTTTTTGCAGGTTTGGGGGGGCATGTGCCTTAGTTAGGGGCACTGATAATGTGGACAGAAGTGATGTCAATATATTCCACAACATGCCCATTAAAAAATGTAAACACATTCTCTCCCATCTTTCTTATCCCCCTGCCTTGTGGACATGCGCATGAACTATCATGATCCCAACAGACAAAGCCAGCAGCATCACATATCACATTGATAGAGAAGTATCTGTAAGAAGTAGGTTTATGTTACTTTGATCTTATATGAGGAGGAATATATATATATATTATTTAAAGTTCTATTGTTATGGGTGTCCATTACCCACAGATGAACTCAATTTCTTCTTCTAATGACCAATTAAGTGAGCATCCAGTCTGATGCAAGGGTAATGAAGTCTAAGGATAAGAAACACACTGTCGTAATGAGCTTCTCTTCAAAATGGGTAAAGTAGCTGTTAGAAACATTCAAAAAAAAAGTCAGTAAGAACATTGCCTGATTAATTGCCTAGGCCTTCATAATTAGAGAAGGTTGCGTTTAATACTACTAAACAATACACAAATCATTATTTATGACTTTTTGTCATGATTCAAAACTTTTGAATAATACAATTGATAAAATCTTTACTAAGATTGGTAGGACATCATTGATATGAGAAACCCACCTAGATGTATGTGAACATTAGGTGAAGTCCAGGTAAAAAGTCCTTGTGTAGGAAACACTTAACAGGTTCTACACTTGATATCAGAACCTCAGTGAGCTTATCGGGAACTGTAACTTAAAGTAAAGCAAGGACAATGATAAGTCCCAAGGCCCTTCCAAAATAGCCAGAGAATGTCTGTGAATGTAGATATTAGAAATATAATTAGAGTGGCTGATTTATTATTCATGAAGATTGTGTAGTGCAAGGTTTAGGTTAAGGGCTTTTGAGTTGTATTTCCGTCACCCTGAAAAATAGCCCTGTCACAAGAGCACAGTCTGAGAGATTTATGGATCGTCTTTTCTCATATTTGAAAGGGCTGCTTAGTAATGATACTAGAGTAGCCTTTGAAGGTAGTCATATGCTAGTCAGAATACCTGTACTATAAAAATTGCATTTTTAAAAGGGGAGCTATGGTAGTGCAGTAAAGGGAAGAGCTAACACAAAGCAGGGCAGTGATAAGAACGAGAGAGTTTCCCTGAGCCATGAAACACCAAACCACATATGGAATGCCTGCCAGATCGTACCTATGTAAATTGGGCTAGTCATTAGTGTATATTTTTGCAAAAGTGATTCTCAGATGACTCCATCGTATCCCACAGCCATAAAACTTTGGAAATTAGTTGCAGAATTTAAAGCACTGAAAAATAAAAAGACTTTATGTAATGTTTATAAAAAGATAAGGGCAATCAATTGCTTAAACTTAACTTCTTTTAGACATACATATTCTCAAGCCTATATTCTTTGTTTGAGTGCTAAATACATGAATTACATGTCTAGTATTTTGTCACATGGGAGGAGAGTTATATAAATGTTTTTAAGTACCTTCTGTACCGATTTCACAGAAATACTTAATCAACAATGGAGGAATGAATGAATGATAAGATGGACGTAGATACAAAGGGTGATGGGGTGATGACTTCACAGGTGGCATCTCAGACACGTGGAGAGGCTGATGGAGGTGGAAATATCAGTCTTTCAACGGAGTACTTCAGTCACAACATCATGCAGCTGCTTCCTCCAGAAAAAGCTAGAGTTCACTTGTGAAATAGATGTTTTCTCTGAAATCAGACTGTTCATTCATATGCAGAGAACACACACTGACATAACTGCCTTTCAAAGGAGGAATTCTGCACAACACTGAGAGGTCACTTTTCTGCGCACAGGATGCCCAGTCATGTGGAGTGCAACTGCTGGAGCAGGATTTTCATTTTAAGAAATAAGAAAGGGAATATTTAAGTAACATGAATGGCAGAATATTTGCCATTTTAAGGGTATGACATTCAGATAGGAATGAGGAAGTCCGTGCTTAAAGATATAGGTAGTAATAATTGAATTTAAAACTAAAACCCCAAACTTACTGCCATTCATTGTATTCTGCCTTGGTAGTCCAGGGTAGAAAGGAACCATGTCTGTTTCTACAGAATAGAAAACTTCATCTTTCTATGAGGCATGGATGATAGGTCTCAAGTGCTGCTCAATTCCTAACGCACTCGGCCCTTTTGACCCCAAATCGAAAGTACTGCCATCTAGTTGATTCTGACTCTCAATGACCCTATTGGACAGGGTGGTACTGCCACTGTAGTTCTGTTATCTAATGGTTACACATTGGACTACAATCCACATGGTCAGTGGTTCAAATCCATTTGCAACTCTTCTACAGAAAGATTGATCACTCTACTCCGGTAAATAGTTAGTCTTGAAATCCCACCAGAGCTCACTGTGAGTCAGCATTGATGAAATAACAGTGAGAGGCCTTTTGAAAGTGAAAAGCCTCATCATTGTCTTGCAGAATGCCTGGTGGTTTCAAACTGTGGGCCTTGTCATTAGCAGCCCAAAGTCATCTTAAGAAATATATTTTTTTCAGTCAAAAACTTTCTTCAATTTCTCTATCTATTCTTTTGACCTTCTTTTAATAGCAAATTTCCCTCTGCTTATCTTTCTCTGTTGTCAGCTTTAAATCAGGATGGTTTAAGCAGAAATCCTGAACAGTTATTTTTATGTGCCAAGGTATCAAAATACCACCGAAAGAAACAGTGCCTGCTCCTGTCGCATACTCACAATTGTTCTGCTGGAACTCAATATTGAAGTCACCATGACACTCCACCTCATGGAGGGGTTTCCTCTTTTGCTCACCCTCCTCTTTAGCAAGCCTGATGTCCCCCTTCAGGATGTGGTCTCTTCTGATAATATGTAAGGCACATCCTTGAATTCAAGGAGCAATCTGGCTGGGTTTATTTCAAGAGAAATTTACTTGTTCTTTGGCTCTAGAAACACTCCCAGGGAGATTTCAAGATTTTTATGAGAGAGCCTCATCTTTTATGGGAAAACTGGGGGATATTAGCTGCCACTCTTGTGGGCTGGCAGCCCAACTAACCCACTGTGCCACCCTGACCCCTGGGACGGCTGGCGTTCCAGGGTCTATTCAAACACCATGATTCAAGCAGCTAAATTATCTTTCTGCCCTCCTATTCTGTGCCCAACTTTTATATGCATGTGGGACCATGGAAATGCCTTGACTTGGGCTCACCTTCATCATTCAAGTGATAGCTTTGCTCCTTGTGACTTAGTACCGCTTAAGTGGTACTCTTCATTTTGTCAGGTACAATCTAGATGATCCAGAAATAGTAGGCTTCAAAAAGATTCAAATCCTTGGAAATATTATGT
Organism: Nesogale talazaci; assembly: GCA_004026705.1. Taxonomy (NCBI): domain Eukaryota; kingdom Metazoa; phylum Chordata; class Mammalia; order Afrosoricida; family Tenrecidae; genus Nesogale; species Nesogale talazaci. Next base: position 185,429 of record PVJH01000037.1, on the reverse strand, counting down.
GTGAGAGAGTAGACCTGTACTCTGTAGATTGTTCAATTTTTATTTGTTTGTTTTGTGTGGTGAAGGGTGGGGGTGGGGACAGGTGGGAATAAATCGGAGGATTTTATTTTGAGGATCCTGAGAGTGCAATAAAAAATTACAAAGGAGGGGAGAGCAGGGTGGGTGGTAATTGGTGAGTAATTGGTCACCCCTTTACAGGGGAGTCATGGGGAGGAGACAGGCCCGTCAAGATACAGCCGGGCAGTGATGATGCATACAAGTTCCCTCTAATTCCTGAAGCCTTCCTCCCCCATCCAACCATCATGGTCCCAACTCTACTTTACAAATCCAGATGGACTGGAAAAAGTGCACTAGTATAGAGGGGAACTGGAGATATGGGGAAACCAAGATGGATGAGCCCCTTTAGGCCAATGGTTAGACTGGAGATGCTGGAAGGGTAGAGAGAAGGTGGAGTAGAAAGATGGAACCAACGGCAAAGATATACACATAAGCTTCTATTTGAAGAATGGGCATGAAAGGAGTGGGTTGGGGGAGAGGTCTGGCAGTGTAATATATGACAATAGCAATAACAATGTATAAAGTATTGAGGGTTGGTGGGGAGGAGAGACCAGGGGAAGAGGGGAAGGGATAGAAAAGCCGATACTAGGGGCTTAAGGGAAAAGGCGGACAATTGGAGAACGATAATACCAGTGGACATGTGAGGGTGCTTGACACAGTGTGTTTATTTATGTATTGTGAAAAATGATGTATGAGCCCCGAATAAAATGATTTTTAAAAAAACCTGTCATGCTATTTCATCAGCAGACATGACCAAAAGTCTACATGACCTTGTAGAACCCAGGGACTTCATAGTCCAAATTATATAGCCAAAGTAAATAAATCTTCCTAATGAAATTAATTGCTGGGGTGTTGTAGTGTTTCTGCATTGGGCTGCTAAACACAAGATCACAAATTGGAACCACCAGCCACTGCATTGGAGGAAGACGGGCCTCCTTCTACTGCGAAGAGATTAGCACTCCAAAGGAGCAGTCTACCCTGTCCTGTAGGGTTGCTACAACTCAGAACTGACGATGTCAGATAATTTGGAGTTTATTGAACTGAAAGACTTTAAACTGATTTTAACCATGCTGAATGGAGAGCTATTTTTCCTTGACTGTGGACATGAGAGAAATATAGAATTTTAATATAATTAGCATATAGATAAAATCTATAGTTTTTATATTCCTCTGAGTTTCTAAGGCTGAAATCTCATTGGGAGTAAAACATTGTAATGATTCTATTACATTGTGGCACCACACATATCTATCAAGAAATAAGCAAACTGGGGACCCACTTGAACAACATAGTGTTACCTGTCGCTGAATTCCACCATTTCCTGACTTGGTGACTAGATTTCCTTTATCCCCAATACTTATTCTGTCAAGTGTTTAATCAGGCAATATATGATACTCTCAGTAGGGTTAGCCTATCTAAATTTGGAAGGAACACTATAATGATATAGGAGAATAGTCTATCCAGACCGTGTGAGAAATTTCTGGTAATCTTAGGGCAATAAAATATGCTCAATTGTTCAGCAATGATCTTTCTTTGAAAATTATAACTTTATTCCCTGGCTTGAATAGGAGTATGTACAAAATCCTCATTAATAATACTGGAAGGTGGAATGGTTCCATGCAGCCAATATTTGATGAGTTTGAATTAACTCAGGAAACAGTAAAGTATGTTCAAACTAGCAAACATTTAAAATAGCAATTTTAAATCACATATGAGCTATAAATGACATACCTTTCATATATCTTGTCAGCTAAACTGATATGTGGATTGACCCAATAAGGGGAAAGGAGAACTGTTCTTTTGGACTTCTAAGGATGAACATATTTATGGGTGATGAAATCTCCATCTTTTCCCCTCTGAGTCACTGGCTTGTGGAATGTCACACGAGGGGTGTAGGCCAGGGTGGATAGCACCTTAACTGAGAAGACTCTCTGCTACCAAGGTGCTATAATTCAACACTGATGAGATGGCAGTGGGTTTTGTTTTTGGCTTGGTACAGAAAAAAAAAACCTTGTCTTAAAATATGGAAGTATGTAAAGCACTTTAATATACTCAGATGGGGGAAGAAGTAAATTAAATGTTCATAAGGCTGGGAGAAAATACAATTCTTCCACAAAGTTGGGTAAAAAGAAAAGAAATTGTCTCTCAAATATCTAGTCATTCACCTGTGTTTCCAAGATGAATTGGTCTTCTGAGATTTAGGGTTCTCAGTGAAATTGTAAGCAAAGGGTGACAATTGTTGTTCAAATATATCTGAGTGTATCAGAGCAAGGCTCTCCCCAGCAGAATGATAGATGGACTAGCCTATATTTCTTATTATATCACTGGTATTTCCTAATGATACCAGTGCTATAGGGATAAAGTTATTTTATAAACCATAATTTCTATAATGCCTTGAAGAGAATAGGATTGGCTAACGAGAATTACATATATGGGGTTAAAAGCTCAAAGATGCATTTTGCATATGCCATATTTAGCTAAATGAAAGTTTGCTCAATCAAAAGCCAGAATTTTGTTGGTTTATCATTTTTTTCAAGCAAAGGAGAAATTATCAAAAGCTATATTTTAAGAAAGAGGAGTATGGGTGCTGGGAGGCAACAAGAGTCTAGCTCTGTCAAAAGTTAGATATGCCGCTTAGCCTCGCAGGTTATGTAATATCATGAACACATTTGTTTTTCTTGTTTAACATTAAGATGATTAATAAACTTGCCTAAAATGATTGCTGGGAGGATTCAATGAAATAGCTTATGGACGGTACTTAGTACAATGCCTGGCACAAAGTACACATTCAATAAATGTTATCATATACACATAGACATATTCATTTAGATCATATACACAACCCCAAGTAAAGTTTCTTCCTATGAATAGCGAAAACTTAGCATTTACTTATTTTTATATATTAATAAATTTTTACAAAACTCATTGAATTTTGAAGTGACTATCCTCTCTACCTAAACTTACTAAAAGAGATAACTAACTGGGTAATATTTACTGTCACAATTATAATAGCATTTAGAATTGTCAGTTACTGGCTTAGGGTACAAGTTCGTTTCAAGAAGTATATGATCAAGGGCCATCGGTATTGAAGGTAGAATGTCCAAGTTGAACTCAAGGAAATGGCAATAAACAAGGACCTCAAAAACGATGGAATATGGTACGTGTTACGTGTTGTTGGTAAGAATTTTGGGCTGAGCCCCGGTGGCGTTAAGTGGTTGAGTGCAGGACTGCGACCCATGGGCTTGGTGGTTCATATCCAGTGGCAACTCTCCAGGAGCAAGGCTGGGTAGCTCCCACAAACATCAGAGGGCAGTGATGCCCCCCCAAAAAATATATTGAGAAGAAAACAATTCCTTATTTCTACTAATCCCAAACATAGTTGATGACTCCACAAAGTGTACAGATTCTCTAACAGTATCATTACTATCACATTTAATTAACATTTTCTGAAGATAATTTTAAGGCATCTGCAGTAGTATACTGACAGGGAAATTCCAGAAACTCCAGAAGGATTATGAAGACATGAATGGACACATAGTATGGCTAACCTTAGAATGACCTTGTCTGAAGGTAGACAGTACCTGACTTGTATTTTACTGACCATGAAAGGGTAGTTAGCTTCATATATCATACTAAGCTATGGCTAGTATTGTGAAGAATGAGAATTCCAGGGCACCTCATTTTATTCATGCCAAAGCTGTAGATAGGTTAACAGGCAGTTGTTGGTTTGGGGTACATATGTGCATGCATGTTGTTGCCAGGTGCCCTTGAGTCAGCTCCGACCCTTATCGATGCTAGGCACCACAGAACAACACACTGCACGGTCCTGCACCATCTTCATGGTCATTTCTGTGCCTGAGCCCATGGATGCAGCGATTACGTCAGTCCATCTTATTGAAGGTCTTCCTGTCTTTCGCTGCCCCTGTTCTTTCCCACACATGATGTTTTTCTAGAGACTGGTTTCACCTGACAGATAATGTGTCCAAAGTTTTTAAAATATAGTCTTGCCATCCTTGCCTCTAAGGAGCACTCTGGCCTCACTTCTCCCAATTCAGATTGGCTGGTTCTTCTAGCAGTCCATTGTACTTTCAATATTCTTCTTGAGCACAACTATTGAAATGTATCTGTTCCACGATCTTACTGGTCAGATGTTCAACTCTGACTGTGTACATATGCTTACATGTGTATATACATTTATATACACATAAATATCCATATAAGCATAGATAGATAAACAGATAGATGATAGAGGAGGCTTCAGAAATACATTAAAAATTCTATCTTTCAGTTCCATTTATACATGAATATTTTGATATTCCTTTATACCCACACACACTTTTAAAAGACAATGTTATTTAATCAATTTTGACTCAGAGCAACATTATAAGACAAAGCACAAGTGCCCTTGTTGATTTCTGAAGCTGTAAATTGTATCATTAGCAAGCCTCTTCTTTCTCCCAGGAAGTAACTTGTGGGTTAAAACATTGACCTTGCAAGTGGTAGTCTAGTGTGTAGCCCAGTAGACACCACCACGTTTCCATATATCCACGCCAAAGTCACTGCCTTCATGCCAGTGTTGACCCTTAGCAACTGAATAGGACAATCGTGGTAAGTTTTTGTTACTGCTTTTTCCTGGAGATAGCCTAGTCTTTCTCCCTAAGATTTTCTGGTGTTTTTGAACAACTGACCTTGTGAATTGCAGCCCAATGCATAACCATATACCACCAGGGCTTGTAAATATATACTAGGGAAGGGGAAAAGTTCTATTTCTTTGGAAAACTGACCATAGACAAATTATATATAATCATCAAATAAGATATTCCATTATTTCATCAGCTTAATTACATGGTAAATAGAAGCTGTATGTGGTATGAAAAGAAAATTATTACTGCAGAGCAAAGCAGGGCTTTGAAATCTATTTTTATTAATCCCCAATAATATTTTCAAATATTCTTGTTGAATTTCAGTAAATTTGCAAGATCGAAAACATCTATTGCATGCACATTCTATCATTATGGTTAGGAAGAATTAAACTTGTACTTTCACTTTTCACAGTTTCACAGAAGAAGACAAATTCTGCTTTATGCTGAAATTTGGACTTGGAATTGTTTTAAGGCTTTGGGGGTGATGTGATAGAATACAGATATTTTGCATATTATAAAGATATGAGTTTTTGGAGATCAAAGGGTGGAATGTAATAGATTGAATTAGTTTCTCCCTATATATGTCAACTTGCCTTGGCAATTATTCCTCGTATTGTGTGGCTGTCAATGTTGTTATCTGATGTTTTTTATTTGGTGATATGTTTTAAATCCTGTTCTCTATGATTCTGATATGATCCACTTGGGAGACAATTGTCTATCACTTAATGAGTTGGGATTAGGTCATGTTAATAACACTTAGAGTGAAATATACCTTATATCATATTTGTTCAATGCCCTATAAGATAAACAGAGAAGCAGGCTGTGAGGCAGGGAACTAACTACTTACCACCAAGCAAGTAGATCTGGGAAGAGGACAGTTCACTCACCCCACAATTCTTATACTTAAAGTGTCTAGACCTAGGGAACAATTAATATTGAAACGTATCATTCTCAAAAAGAAAGGAAAAAGCACTGGACCCAGACATGTTGAAAGACTACAAGGACCTTCCTCGTAAACTGTCAACCCACAGAGAGGATGGTCCTAGAATTGGCAGTCAAAGTTTAGATTTCTAAATTCCTCAACTGTAATAGAATCAATTTTTATTGATCAAAACCATCCACTTATGACATTTCAGTTAAGGTAGAATAGAATAATTAAGACAATTGCTACTGCAAGTGTATTCTTAACATATCCCCCAAGTGAAGGCAGAAAGAATATGAGAACTCCTGGAAGCAGAGCAAGCCTTTCATTCTTCATCACAGCTTCTACTTCCAGTATGTAGAACTACCTTTGGTCTTTATAGCAGTCATTCTCAACCTGTGAGTGGCAACTCCTTTGGGGCTCAAACCACCCTTTCACAGGGGTTGCCTGATCTATAACAGTAGCAAAATTACACTGATAAAGTATCAATGGAAATAATATTTGGGGGGGGGTTGTACCACAATTTTAGGAACTGTATTAAAGAGTCGTGCATTAGGAAAGTGGAGAACCACTGCTCGATGTCATCTTTCTTTGGGCATGTGTAGGCCATTTTACCTTAGAGCTTCGTTCTCTTAGAGGTCTATGACAAGTTGTTTATTTTCTGTTGATTTTGTTTATTTCTTCATTGAAAGACAGCTGTGAAAACTTCCTAAGCTTTGTGTATGCCAATACTGTAATTAAAGTTCTCTTTCATCATGCTTCTAATAGTTGCAGTTAAGTCTATTTCACCAACTCTGGCAATGATGGCTCCCTTTTCCCTGGCTAACTTTTCCTTCATTATGTGTCATATTTTCTTGCTTCTTTTATTGGAATACTGATTTGTCAATACCATATTTTTCGGGGGGTACCACTGCTCTCTGATGGGAGTAGAAGGCCCAGCCTTGCTCCTGAAGAGCTGCTGCTGGATTTGAAATGAACACCATACTTTATTGCAACTGAGTTTTATTTTCTTCTGAGAGTGGCTTTATTTTGGTAGATACAACTTTTGATTCAGTGTGATTATTTGATATCTTGTCTTTAAACTTCAACAGACTGTTCTAGATTAGGATATACAATAGAACTAGATTAGCTCTAATTTGTAAGACAGCTATTTGGAGAAATTATGAACATCATAGTTGTTTAAGTCTTTCTATCCTGCCTAAATAGGAATTAAATATCTCCCAGTAATATTTCAATTGTAATGAGTTTATGAACCTTAGACAATGCATACTAATTATAATAAGTTGTAGTTGCTCAGATGTGAGTAACATTTGTGTTGACATAAGTCCTCGTATCAGATATACTTTCCCCTTCTGCTCTCTGTCTAAAGAAACCTCTTGACTATACTTTCTGAGCCAAAGAGTTAAAAACTGCCAGTTTAAATCCTCTGCACTGTACTTCAGATGCCTTTAAATAGAAGAACAATATATATTTCATTCCCTTTAGAAATCCAAGCCACACGTCTTGGTGTATGATGAGTACCAATATTTGCAAAAAGATATTATTTGAATAATTCAATATAATTTTCTTTGCATGTATAAAACATTTCAGGGTATTGAAATTCTAAATGAGCTCTTTAGAATTTCATCTTAACTTAGCTTAAGAAGGAAAAATAGTAAAGGGATATTTTCCAAGTGAGACATCTGCATCCTCTTATAGCAAGGTAAGGAAATAAAATTAGAAAAGATGTGCAAAATCAGGTGAAAATTGTGAGTGAAGAACTCTTAAATTTGATATATTCATTCAGTCATTTATTCACTCCCTTTGCATAAAATGTTATTCAGTTTCATCCTTAATGCTCATCACTTTGGCTTTCTTTGGAGTCATTATTTATGAGAAGTACATTTTTATTGCATTGTTTGCTACTGCCAAGCCAGATCATGTGTTACAATGTTCTCTGTTTTCTTGTGGCTCATCTATTTAGTGGAGGAAGAGGTATGTTCCCAAATTACTCTAAAACTAGACAAGAAGGCCTACATGTAATGAGACAGACTTACCTATACATCTATGAGGGTTTGGAATCTCTGGGTGTTACAGTGTTTAAAGGCATGACCCCTAGAGTAAGCAGCAATGAAAGTCAACATATTTGGCTTCTTCTAGCTTCCCTGTTTCCACAAGATAGGGGTCAGACATACCTTGACCCTTCACTCTTATTTACCTGTTATGACATTAATCATTCACATCACATCCTTCTACATCTCTATTGTATTCAATACTTAATTGCAATGGCTACACAGCACTAACAGTAGTGCAATTGAAGGGATTGAGGAGGGAAGTTCATATGTTACCAAACAAAACAGCTAACAACAATAACAAAATAAAACAGATGAAGACCTCCATTAAAGAGCTCAAGTGGAAAATATTTGGAAATTATGTGACAGCATGTGTGCAAATGTGCTTGATACAAATGATGTACTGAATGTTGTAGTAGCGGTAAGAGCCCCCAATAAAATTATTTTTAAAAAAGATAGTAAATTTTTAAGGGTTTATGAGGGAGGGGAGGGGGAAGGGAAATATGGAGAGCTGGTACTGGGGGCCTAAGTGGAGGGAAGATGTTTTGAGAGGGATGATGGCAACAAATGTGCACATGTGGCATGCATACAATTGATGTATGTATGTATAGTGAGGGGAGTTGTATGAGTCCCCAAAAAATGATTCATAAAAAAGGGAGGGGGAAAGAGAAGCTTCTAATACGGGCTCAAGTAGAAAATATTTGTAAATCAATATGGAAATGTATACAAATATGCTTGATACAAATGATATATGGAATGTTATAAGAGCTGTAAGAGTCCCCAATAAAATTATTGAAAAACAATTCTAAAAAAACATAGCAGAAAAAATTAAAAACCCAGAGAAATTTTAAATGGATAAGATAGATGATAGCATGCTAAAATTGAACCTAAGTGCATCTTCAGCAATCTACTTTCCAATGCATTCTTCATGACAGCAAAGTCATTCACCTCCATGGTTCATGGCCAGAGAGGATTCACCAGAGGCTTACTTCACGTATATTTTCCCTTCATTTAAAACAAAACAAAACAAACCTGAAAAGCTTTAAATTAAATCAAAATGGAAATCAAATGAACATGTATTTCATTTGACCCTAACTACTTCTGCTGTAATTGACTTTGCAATGCTCTCTCTTTGAGAACAGGGTTAGTCATATCTCTCGACTTTCATCGGTGATTTCACAGGAAGATTAATCCATGTGTGGACCTGGCAAATGATTTTTGGGTTCCCACTATTATCCCAAGTCTTCAAAAATCCAGATATCTTCAATTTAAACTCTCATACCATTCTCTGCTTTAGATTTGGATATATTATTTACAGTCCTTGAATTGCACAGACTGATATGCTTCCTCAATGTGGACCTAATTGATGCCTCACTTAGATTGCTGAATGTTTGGGTGGGGAGGAATCAAAATTAATTATGGTTGGAGTTTTAGTCCCAGTAAAAGAGAGCTTTATTTCAAAGAGTAATTGCATACTAAGGAAAATAATCCAGCCCAGCAAGTCCGTAAGTCTGATATTAACCCATTTGTCCAATACCAGTTGTCAAATATTCTTCAGACTCATGCAACACATGCAGTGATGCCAAATGCAGGGAGATTACAGGCCCGTGGGTGGATTATAGGTCAATTTGTAGATCAATTTGTGGTTGAAGCATTACTACACCTGCATGGATCTCCACGTGGCTCCTCCAGCCCCAAGGCTCTGACTCCATCAGCATAACTCCATGTTGCTCGTCCACAAGAACGTGTGTCCCACCTCCAGGGAGGAAGACAGGAATTCCCAGGCCATGCCACACAGAAGCCTCATTGACCACAATCTGGCTGACAGACTAGACTCCACCCTTTTACTCAAGTTGACAGTAGGTTATGTAACTGCCACAGTTGGTACTAAAGGCTAACAGATCTACCTGATCCCTTCAGGAACAAAGAGAGACAATTTCTAGGACTTAATGAAGAAATAACTTTTGAGAATCAAGAGTCCCTTTGAGTCACATATCCAGGTATGAAAAAGTAAGAATCCTCTCAACACACAGTGCTCAAAGGGAAGAAAGACCTGTTCATATGTCAGAGGCTATGTGACAGCATTCAGTTCATAGTAAAAGTGAATATTTGCAGTTTACATTGGCATTTATTTAAAGATTTTAAACTGAAATTGGTTTATAAAATAACCTATAAGCATAATAAAACAAAAGGTATATAAGAAACATGTAATGAATTAGTAACTTATGATGATAAGTGTAGGACCTCCCTCTAGGGTCTCCCATGGAGTCTAATGGTTTTTGGTATCCTTGGTAAGCATAAACATAGGCAGTACTTACATTATGGGGATATTTTATTTTTTTGCATGTAAGGTGAGGCAATGAGGATTGATGCTCAGGAAAAGAAATTGCTTCTCTCAGCAGAAGTTGGGAGGGAATTTTACTAGAAAAATGGTAAAGTCGAATACTTAAAGTTTTGAAGGAAGGTAATGTATTATTTATAAGAAACCAGGCTAGGACTTGACAAGGTTTTTACCAAAATTGCTTCCTCTTCTAAAATGGGTTTGGACAGGACCAAGTGATTTAGCATGAGCAGAGCCTGTTTCTTGACCCAAGTTACACCATTCTTGGGTCACTTGGAGGACAATCTCATGTGTTCAGTGTATGCCTAACATTTTATGCTGCCCAGCTGTTCCTGAAAGATGACTTCTTAGGGGTCTCCATCTACTGCTTACTCCTGCGAGGGCATCTTTTGCAGAGGTTTTCAGTCACTTATCCAGGGGCATGTGCTCAGGAAACAGAGTGATGTTCATTTTTGCCCTACTTTATCTGGGTTGATGTGCTTTAGTTTAAAGTAGAGGAAATTTTCATTCCAAATTAATTTACTGCCACTAAACCGCTTTATGTAAAAAAGACCAAAAACCACAAGCCAATTTGTTTTGTTTTGTTTTGTTTTATGGTGTTTTTTTTTGGGGGGGGGCATCATTGCCCTCAGGTGGTGGGAGTAGGATGCCCAGCCTTTGCCCACCTGGCATCTAACCTCCATCCGAGTGGGCTGCAGTCCTGCGCACAACCACTACGCCACCGGGGCAGCCCCCACAATCCAATTTTTAACACAGTTTTATAAAGAAACAACTAAGGTTTTCTTTTTTTTTGGGGGGGGGGGCAGGCGCACCACTGTTCTCTGGTGGTGGGAGTAGGAAGACCAGCCCCACTGCTGGAATTGAACCTCTATCCCAGTGGGCCGCAGTCCCGCGCACAACCACTACGCCACTGGGGCTCAGCCCATGACTGAGGTTTCCAAGGATTTTATTGTGCTTGGATCCACAATCAATCTTCATGAAGCAGCAGTCAAAAGGTCTAACAGTAAATTGCCTCTGGTAAATCTAGCACAAAAGGCCCCTTTAGAGCAGGGAGAACAAGGATGCTACTTTGAGAAATAAGATGATTCTGATCTAAGCCATAGTATTTTAAACCACCTCGTGCACATGGAACAGTTGGACCTTGAATAAGGAAGGCTAACGAAGAATAGATGCTTTGGAATTGTGGTGCTAGAAAAGAATATGAAAAGGACAAACAAAAAGAACAAACAAATCTGTCTGGAAGAAGAATGAGCTCAGTGCTTCCTAGAGGCATGGATAGTAAGCTTTTGCCTTACCTTCTTTGGGCATGTTGTAGAAGAGACCAGTCCCTAGAAAAGTACATCACACTTGGTAAACTAGAGAGGCAATGGAAATGAAGAAGCCCTCAGCAATATGGACCGACCCAGTGGCTGTCCTAAAGGATTCTATCACAGAAGCCGACAGTGTTGCATTCTGTGATGTGTAAGGCTAGGACAACAACAAGCTCTTTGATAAAATAGTTTAAGTCACAGGAAATTGTTTTGGGGAAGTCTTGGTTTTCAGTGAGTGCTCATTCATTTGGAATCTTAAACTGCATACATTTAACCTTCCTTGTTTCTTCCCGATTATGTCCTCAATGGAAATTGGGGGGAATCAAAGGATCTCAGAGAGGTCTAGAACCAGTGTATTTATTTTTACATCTACAATAGTGTTCTATCCCAATTAGCATCCCTTTCTCTTCTCATTTTTTCATGACTGCAGCTGTGAAGACGTGATCTGCCACAGATGATGATTTCGTGATGACGGTATCTTTGACTAACTTCTATATTTAGAACCATGGTCATAAATCCTTGGCTCAGAAGGATGCAGATGGTCTCTTCCAGCAGATGAATTGTCTTTATTTTTTCCCTAAGACTTAATAATTCAAAATTAGCTGTGATAAAAAGTCAAGTGAGATTCAGAAGAGGATGTGAAATGAGGGATATCATTGCTGTTATCAGATGCATCTTGGCTGAAATCAAAACCTACAAGAAGATGTTTACATGTGTTTTATGGACTATGCAAAGAAATTTGACTCAGGGGATCATAATATCATCTGAAATGGAGAACTTTACCCTGAAGGGATGCTGCCAATGACACACTCCGAGTGAGAGGAAGAAAGAGAAGTTTTTATAAAGAAGATGTGCCAGCAAGGAGACCACAGCAGTGCAAAAGACTGTCCTTGTGGTGTCCTGTTTGAAATCAGAACACATAGAAAATATGTGCTGTGATTGTAGGATTTACACCTTGGAGAGAGTCATGGATAGTTGTTTTACTTTAACTCAAGTTTTGTGGTAAACCGAGGAACCAGCTGTGGACTACAAGCATGCTGGAAGAACAATAAAGGTTGTCAAGGCTGAGGCCATTTTGATGTTTTCTTTAGATCACAGAGTCTACATAGCTTTTATTCACTGACAGATAAATAAAAGAAGATTCTGAGCATCCTGTGATCATTTTAGATGACATCCACAATCCATCCTGTCTACTTTTGAGCAGTGAGTTACAAATATGCAATAGAGACTGTATAATAGCTTTGGACTAACTGCATTTTATAACATATTGTTTTTCTAACTATGTTAAGTAAAAAAACAATCAGGTTAGAATAGAAAACTATAGATAATTTCAAAAGGAAGAGAAATTCCAGAACACTTAATGATGCTAAAGAGGATGTTGTACATCGACTAAGTGGCAGTAACTTGAAGAGAACAAGTGAATAGTAAATAGTTTAAAATCAGAAAAAGTATGTTTCAAGCTTATATTTATCACCATATTAATATAATCTGTAGGCTTTGCCAATAATCTAAAACACAGGATATATGAGGAGGAACATAGAATTAGAGTAGGAGGAGTGATTATTAAAATTTTTTGATATAAAAGTGACACAGTCATGCTTGTTGAAAGTATGGAGGAATTGCAGCACTAGCTAATGAAACTCAAAGACAGCCCCTTTGACTATCGTTTGCAATTCAATGTAAAGAAAAACAACCATATTGCTGCAACTGACCAGTAGATAACATTGTGTTAGTCTGGGTAGACTAGAGAAACAAATTCATAAACATGCATATGAATTCAAGGGAAAGGTTTATATACAAGAGGAATGGAACATTGAGAAAGCACCCCAACCCAGTTCAGTCCAAGATCGTAAGTCCAATATTAGCCCATATGTTTGATACTAGTCTATAAAGTTTTCTTCTGACTCATGAAGCATGTGCAATGACACCAGGGCAATCACAAGTCAGTGGGTGCAGAGTCTTGTGTGTACAGCAGCAGTAGAATCATCCTAGTGCTGGCAGGGGTCTCCCCATAGCTCCTCATTTCCAGGACTCAGGGTCCATCAGCAGTATCCAGTGGTGGCAGAAACATCTCAGCATTGGTAGGGGTCTCCCTGTAGCCTCCCAAGTATCTCAGCACAGGCAGGAGTCTCAACATGGCTTCTCCAGCCCCAGAGGTTTGGTTCCATCAGGGAAAGCCCATGTGCCTTCTCCTCTGACTCCTTTAGTCTCCAGCACTATATTATCTTGCCATGTTTTATTGTTGGTAGCCCACCTCCAAGAGATGGGGTCAAGTCTCTCTCCCCTATTTGGGAAATACGGTGAGACTTCCCAAAATTCTCAGGAGAAAGCCATGCCCACACAGACACTCCCATTGCTAAAATTGACACACATCGGTGACTGCCACAAACATCATGCTACATGTGGGAAAATTGAAGCTGTCAGGATTTCATGTGTGTAGACAATCACCTCTCATGGAAGTAGCAGTTCAACAAATGAAAGGACCATGCACAGACCTGCTGCACCAGACCTCTGAAAAGTGTTGAAGAGCAAGAATGCCTTTTAGAGAAATAAGTTCTGCCTGACAGCCATTTGTGGTACTTCCAACTTTCTTATATGCGGTTGAAAGCTAAGCTGTTAATAAAGAATAATTGATATACTCAAGTTATAGTGTTAGTGAAATATACATAGTCAGAAAAGCAAACAAATGTGTGTTGAAGTATTGTGATCACCACCCTTAATAGTGAGGAGAAAGAGACTTCGACTTCCACACATTGAACATGCACTATCCAACGGGGCCTGGAGAAAGCTGTCCTCGTTGGTAAAGTGGCGGTCCAGAAAAAAGTGAGAGATGCTGAAAGAGATGAATTAACCCAGTGACTGTGAGCATGGGCTCAGATATAACAATTTTGAGTGGGCCTGATGGTTCAAATCTAGCGGCGGCTCTCAGGAGCGGCATTGGGTAGCGCCCACAACCACCAGAGGCACTGATGTCCCTCTTCCCCCCCCCCCCCCCCCCCCCCACACAAACAATTTTGAGGATGGTGCAGGATCAAGCAATGTTTAGTTCTGTTGTATACCATGTCACTATGAATCAGAATAAACTCAATGACACCAAAAAACAATCAAAAGACAGTAAAAAAGGCCTCTGTAAAATATATTTGAATTTGTTTACTTTTTGTTTTCCTTTTGCTATAGAATAGAAGTATAGTATTCAATGAAGACTTTCTGAACAGAGCATACAGGAAAGAGGCTGATCTATTTTGCAGAACTGCAACCTTTTATCATTATTTAGTAATAAAACTATGCTTCCTTCCTCAGAATAAAAGCTTGAAAAACAAACTCTTGTCAGGAAGCAAGTTGTGTGGTATCCATGCGGAAGAGGTGAGTAGAATTTCTTTTCATCTATGATATAGACAAGCCAAAACACTATTAGTGTCATGTTGTTTTCTTTAACCTGGACATAAAAGTCAAGTCTAACATACAATATAATGATTCATGTTAAATATTTAAAATATGCTGTGTAAGAATTTAAAATTTAGCTCTATGTACTATAAGGTAAAATATCAAACCAAATAGCTTGTTGGTCTTCGGTAGTACTGTCTTTCTTTAATGGCTGATGCACATCTATTAGATGAGAAATATACTACTTTTATATCTCTGTATTTTCTGATATTTTGAAAATATATAAATGTGGGTCATTAATAAATGCTAACTATATGAGGAAAAGAAAGTAAAATGGATATCAAATAATAAAAATATAAGTTATATTCTGAAACTTCCCATCTACCCTTATGTACCATAAAATAGACTCTTAAATACAAATGAGGGGTTCCTCTCTGGAAAGGGTATCTGTGCTATTTAGAATAGAAACATTTCTGGGATATTTTGTACTTTTTTAGTTTCAATGGTCAAGAAAAATAAATATTTTATTTTTCAGTGCTTCAAAGGATATACTATATTTACTTTTTATCATGAATTCTGAAATCATTTATATATGGTATATAATGTTGAAACATGTTATAATGTTTTGATTGTATTTGGATTATTTCCCTCATTTCTTTCTTAATTTAAGGGAAGAATTTAGAGTTTAACATTCATGGCAGTGAAGGAGACTCTTAATTTTCACTGTCATATTAATAGTTCCAAGGAATTTGGGGATGAATTGATTTGATTCACCAATTCTCCCAAATGATATTGATATAAAATGGAATGTATTGAGATGAATATCCTAAACACTGATGTGTAGTTACATACTCTGGTGTCAACTTGAGGATTAAGACTGTAGAGGTGGGTTCTAGTCTGCAAATCATGATATAACCAAAGAGGCCTCTTTGTGAGATTGACCTCCTGAGGATTCTAGGAGCTCCTCTATTTCTATTTCCTCCTTGGAGATGGGAGACACTCTTTTTCAGTTCACTCTCTGGGAGATAGTGGAGCTACCAAGAGACCTGGAACTACACTGGTGGCCCTGAGCTGGAGAAGCCTTATGGAGACTCCCGTCTGCGTTGAGACGCTTATGCCACTGGATCCCAAAGACTTCCCGCTTACTGGCCTATGATCTTCCTGCATTTGGCATCACCACATATGTTTTCATGAGTCTGAGAGGGCTTTATAAATTGGTATCATACATATGGGCTGATATTGAAATAATGGACATGATCTGGACTGAGTTGGGATGTTTTCTCAATATTCAATTTCTCTTCTATGTAAAGCTCTTTCCTATACCCATATGAGTATCAATGAATTTGTTTCTCTCATCTACCCAGACTAACACAGCTAATAAGCAGAAGTCGATTGGTTTGGGCCATTTTGAATCAGAAAATGATATGCCTGCAGTGATTAATTCAAGAGAAATGGTGTAACTTTGATCATTATTAGAAGGCATATTTTAAGGTCTATCTTGAAATCTAATATTTGTTGTGATATGTTGTGTTTTATGAACTATGCAAAGGCATAAACATACCAAACTATGGATAGCCTGGAGAAGAGTTATGATTCCAGAGTACTTCATTGTGCTTACATAGAACCTATACGAAGACAACAATTGAAACAGAATAGGTTAAAATGAAGAAAAGTATGTGTATGCTCTGTATATTCACGTCATACTTAATCAATCTGTATGCTGATCAAATAATGCAGGAAATAATTGAAGACTGTATTATATGAAGAGAAACTGGCATCAGACCTGGAAGAAGGCTTATTCACAGATTCAGATATGCATAAGACACAACCTTGAAGGCTAGAAGTGAATAAAACTTGAAGCATTTAATAATGAAAATATAGTATTTTAATGAACAGAAAAATCCTCCCAAATGGGACAATAGACAAAATCATGAGAAACAGAAACATAAGTTAGCTGTCAAAGATTGGATTTTGTTTGGATTCACCATCAACACTTATAGAATCACTAGCAAGAAATCAAATGACAAATTGCATTGAACAAATCTGCTTCACGAGACCTCTTCAAAGTATTACAGAACAATGATGTTACTTTCAGGATTAAGGACACCTTGCCCAACCCATGTTTTTGTCAATCACATTGCGTGCATGTGAATGCGGAACAAATATAAGAAAGACTGTAGAAGAAATGATGTAGTTAAAATATGTGGTTGGCAAAGAATATTGAATATACCCTACTTCCCAGAATACCAAACAAATATCTTGGGCTGAAAGTATAGCTCATTAGAAATGAGGCTGCTCATTAAAAGTAAGGATGGTGAATGTTTTCTGTATGCACTTTCCTATATGTTACTAAAATAGGTAAAATTCATTGACACAGTAGTTATAACAATGGGTTCAACCTAACAAATATCTTTAGGATGCCTCAGTCCTAGACAGTGTTCTATTCTGCTGTACTTAGGGTTGTTAAGCATCAGAACTGACTAGGCAACACCTAAAAATATGAGTATGTTCTGTGATAATGAATTTTTGTTACACATAGCAGAATTAATTTCTCAGTCCTTCTGCTTGAATGGAATTGCAAGTGTTTAAATTTGCCAATGCAGGATATTAAACATGTTGATAGCTTTATGAATAAATGTATTCTAGCATAACCAACACTATTTTTACGTTAAAGTCATTCTGTTTAAAATGCAACATGTGGTTAGAACAGAATTCAGTATCCCCAAAACAAGGTTGAAATGAAATGAAACCCCAAGCGCAAAGACCTCGAATTAGAAAATCAAAAATGAAGATCAGCCAGAGTATAATTTAAATTGAAAGGGCTAAAGAAAAAAATTCAAACTTGAAACACAAGAGTGAAGTATTCTATGAACAAAATACCCAGTGATACAAGATAAAAAATAAGATGGAAGCATCAAAAGAAGATGGAAAAAATAAGCAGTCACTGTACCAAAAAAACTAGTTGATGTTTAGCAATTTTAATCGGTGGTTTATGTTCAAGAATGAATGGTACGGAAGGAAAAAATAAAACTGTAGGAAAGACATTCACCAAAAATAAGGCTACAGTAATTGATAGACTATCAACTGAATAATCTAGCAAGGTGATAATCACCATTAGTGCTCATCTATGCCCAGGGATTTGGAAGACAGGTTAATGGCCAACTGACTGGAAGAGATTTGTTTTGGAAAACTGTCAAAGAAATGTTCCCCCACAGAATGAACAAATTGTGACAAATCATTTATATCATATGCATGTGAGAATTTGCTAAAGATTATCTGAGAGCAATTGTAATAGGGAACTTACAGAAATTCAGGCGGAATTCAGAAGAGGTGGAATGAGGGCTGTTATTGCTGACATCTGATGGATTTTGTTTCAAAACAGAGAATACCAAAAAGATGTTTACTTGTGTTTTATTGGCCATGCCAATGTATTGTATTGTGTGGATCATAAAAAAACACTATGGATAATATTGAGAACGGGAACTGCAGAATGCTTGTTTGTGCTCATGCATAACTTGTACGTAATCAAGAGGCAGTTGTGGGAACAGAAAAAAGTAATACTGCATGGTTTAAAATGAGGATAGATGTATGATAGGGTTTTATCTCCTCACCCTGCTTATTCAGTTCATATCTGAGCAAATAATCAGAGAATCTGGAGTATATGAAAAATGTGACATAATAATTGGTACAATTTAGCAATAACATGTGAGGTGCATTGAGAGGGAGAAAGATCAAGGATCACAGCCTACACTAAGGATTACAGCTCAGTAAGGAAATCCAAAATCGTCACAACTGAACCAAGAGATAACAACATCAGAAATGGAGAAAAAAATTGAAGTTGTTATTTAATCTCTCTTACATTCAAATCAATGCTAATATAAGCAGTATTCAAGAGATCAAAATACATTTTGCATTGAATAACACGACTGCACACAACCTCTTTAATGAGTTAAAAAGGAAGGAGGCTACATTGAGATTATGATATGCCTGCCCAAACAATGTATTCTTCAACAGCTTCATGTGCATGTGAAAGTTAAACATCAAAGAATGAAAACCAAAGGATTATGGTTCTGTTGAAGAATTGTGAAAGTACTACAGTCCTCCAAAAGAACCAACAAATCTATCTTGGAATTATTTCCAGAAAGCTCTCAAGAGACAAGAATGGCGAGGCTTTGTCTCACATACTTTGGACCTGTTATTAGAATGAACTGTTCCTGGGAAGAACATCATGGTTGATAAGACAGAGGGGCTAAGAGACAAAGAAAGGCTCTGGACAAAATGGGTCAGCACAACGGCTGCAACAGTGAGCTCAGCCGTGACAACTGCACATGGTCACTATGAGACTGAGCAGTGTTTGGGTCTGTCAAAGGTGCAAAAGTTGGAACTCACTTGATGGCGCCTGAGAAGAAGAAGAACAACAGCATTTTTGCATAAACTTCGTCTTGGAAAATGCAAGGGGCAGTTCTGCTGTGTCCTAAAAGCTTTCTGTGAATCAGATTGGCTGGATGGCAACTAATTTGGTCTTTTTTTTTTTTAAGACATTATTGCCTGTTCAAACCTACTCAGCCACTCTTCTGAAAAAAAAAGTTAAGTTATTATGCTCCTTTAAAGACGTTCAGCCATATGAGTTGGACTTGACTTACTGATGACAGTGGATTGGTTACAGAGATACATTAAACTAGTTTAATTTTTTTTCTATTGATCTTATTGACCTTCTCTGGCTCTTCTTCTTTCATCCTCATCTTTATCTTCTTCATCTTTTAATCATCATATTCATCATCATCATCACCACCACCTCTGTGCTGTGGCTAGATATATTCATGAATCATAGGATAACTTTCCATTTACAATCAATTAATTCAATAAACATATAATAACATAATTCTAAAAGTAGTAATATATTTATTTCATAAACACTACTTTTCTGAAGTTTTTGTGGCTATGCAGTTAAAGGTAACCAGCCAAAGAGTCAATCAGTATTCATTACAAAAATGTACACACCCCACTCCAAAGGTACTTAATCATTGTCTATTCTTTCATAAATCCTGTGAAGAAATTTTTCATTTTAATTAATTGAAATTTAGAACAGGTATGGAATTTACCATTCAGAGAAGTCATGACTGTCAGAAAAAAACTTCAGATTATTTTTAGATCATAGCAATGCCCAGAAAATCTAGCTCTGCATAATCACTTTATGTACAAATGATATCTAGGGTTTGGGTTTGGTTTTGTTGCTAGAATTTGAATAAACCCATGCATAATACAATGACAAATGTTTTAATAATGAATCCACATTGTAAAGAAAAGTTCAAACTACATTCTGTACATTCAGTAGAACTAACTACATAGAAATGAACAATCAAAATGCTTCAAATTAGTTCTTTCTCTTGAAAGAGCAAGGTAGATGAGAATGTTGCTAAGAAATCCTGGTATGACATCAGCATTGTTAATATCTCATTCCATGGTGACCCCAGTTAGCATTCACTCCTTGTTATCCAGTCAATTTTAGGGGAAAAATGAATGTACCATAAGTCATATTTTCCTGAGAGACTATATTTGCTGTAAATAAGGCCTGGACAGAATGTTAGACTGGCAAGAAGAAAAGACCAATTAACAGTGCATTTGAAATGAGAAAGATGATAGAAATGGTAGAAAGATAATAGAATGGTAGCTACTCTGAGATGAGAAACTTTGTGCTGGAAGAAGGAAAGAGATCAGAAGGGAGTTGTGTAATAGAGAAATACACTTAAAAACTGAAGGCTCAAGTGTCAGTTTTTGGTTCTTCTAAGGCAGTGTTCAGCCAAAACATGCTACATTGGTTCTTTTTACAGAGTTTTCTATGTGTTGTATGATATAGGTTCCTTTCATTTTTCATGTTAAATGAGGTCAGCTGAATTTGATGGGTATATTTTAGGCTGTTAACTGAAAGTTCAACAGATTAAACCAGTCAAACAAAGGGAGAAATGTGAAGTTTTTTTCCTCCTGTAAACATTTATAGTTCCAGAGATCAAAAAGAGAAGTTCTACTCTGTCATATGGTGTTCAACTTGATGACAGAAGGTTTTGGGTTTTGTATTCATATCAAGGAAAAATATGGAAATGGGGGGACCCTGTTTGTAAGAAAGTAGAACTTTCTGCTGCTTTTGAAATTGGAATTGAATTTTCCAGAATTTTTATCAGTCTTTCAATTTCTCTCTCTTCCTCTTTTCCCATCTCCTTCTTCCTCTGTTTCCTTCTCTGTCTCCTTATCGTCTTTCTTTATCATTTCTTTACCCATCCTCTCCTCATTTTCTTCCTCTCAAGCCCCGTCTCTCCTGCTTTCCTCTCTGTCTATATGACTCCATTTGTCACCCTTTATTTGGTTTTTGTTTTCTTCTCTTGTTAACTTTTGATCCACTAGGTACAGAAATGTAGTTGGCTTACTTTTGTCTGTGGGGAAAGAAGTGCTTTCAATATTAGAACTGTCCATCTTTAGCAATAATTCCCTGTTTCTATGCAAATAAAGAATACAATCACGGAAGAAAATTATTAAATCATTATGGCGTCTCTGTAGCACAGCTTCTTGCTTTGTTTACTGGAATACATGTCATGTCATGGTTAGACATTTTCTGAATATATAAGCTTTTGTATCAATTTATATCTGTCTATTATATTCTTTGAAAATTATTGTATTTCAAAAAGGAGAATGGATTTTCTGTAACAAATGAAGTTTTTAATAACAATGTACTTTACTTGATTATAACAATTCAATAAAAAATCTTATATTTGTTATCAACTATCACCAGATACTTCTTAAATTGAATTTTATTGAGATAAAGTTTACCAAAAATATAAAGTTACAGTTTATAACTACAAAATTTGATTCAATTACAAGTTCAAATGGGCTTTGATGATATAGAGTCATACTATCGCAAAGACAATCATGCAAGATACTGGATATATTTGAGTATAAGCCCACCGAAATGTCAGCCAAGGCAGCTAATTTTACCACAAAAACTGCACTAAAACTGTGCTGAAAAACTCAGTTTCTATATAAGTATATACAGTATAGAATATTGCAATCATTCACTTCCTTTTGAATAGGGTAATTAAAAAATATTTATCTTAGAGTTTCAGCTCAAATATGTGTAGGTAGGTATATTTCAAACAAAATATGTGTAAGCATGTCTTTGTGAGCAGTTGATGGTTGAAAGGAAGTTCTCTCAATAATACATTTACATTAGTTTGTCATAAATTAAGGAAATGGCCCGACGTCTTGTATGTCCTCCTCCAGCTCCAAACTGAGGGCGGGTATCAAGCTCCACCTCTGCTCAAGGATACCACATCCTGTTCCAACCTTCTTCACCCTACTCTCACATGCCCTGAGCCTTCCTTCCCATGACATTCCGCTCCCCTGCTGTAAGCTGAAAGCCTTGCAAAGGGCCCTGAGGATTCATGGACAATGTGCTCTATGGGGATTCAACAGTGGAAATTCTCATGTTATCAGTCAAGTTAAGAAAACTAAGGGGATCATTATTTTGTCTGCAGTACGACTTTTCAGCATTTTTTCAGCATTTTTCTCTCTGGCCGTTGGCTTTTGAAGTATCACAAAGATTTTTTTTATTAACACTGATATATCTCCCAAAGGTAGCCCATCTGCCTGCCAGCTTCCTCTCTGAAATCCCTGAGCTCTACTTGTTCTATAGGCCAGAAAAGCCTCTCTTGGTACCACAGTCTCTTGGGTCTGACAACACCCCTACTTCAGGCTGGTCCCAAAGAGGTGAAAACGAATGATATCACCAGGATCTGACTTTTTCAAGACTCCATCCCTGATAGCAACCACCATCCCTTCCCTCAGCCTTCTCTCACCAGACCAGGGTGCCATGTCCCATGGCAGTGTCCCATGGAACTCATGAGCCATAAGGGTCTGGCTGACATGAATGCAAAGGCTGGCAAGTCCACAGTTGATAAAGCATCACCCATTGGAGGACTGTGTCTGCAAGGATGATGAAAAAAATTAACTACACTGCAGGTACTTTCAAACAAACAACCCCCCCCCCCCAAACAAAAGTAGATTTTTAAGGGATTTGTGTGCATAGTTAAATTTGACAGGGGTTCGTTCAAAAGATTACAGGAAACTCATTTTTTTGTGATCCCATAGGATAATCTTTATAGAGTTTATTAAAAGTCACAGAGCAATCATTAGTTTTTAAAAACAAGAGAATTTGCCTTGCTGAGACAGAGTCTAGAGACATTGTATGGAGGTCTTTTTGTCCATCACAACAATATAGATGTTCATTCTTTGAGAGGAGCGGAGTCCAACCATTAGGATTACATTGGAAAACTCACCCCACATGCTTGCCCTTGACCTTGTCCCTTCAGACTTAGTTTTGTTCCCCAAACTCAAAGAACATTTCAAAGGGACACAATTTGAGCACCTGAAGAATGACAAAACTAGTATCCAAACAAGTTGTACATTAAAGAGCACAGGATTCTTTGGAGAAATAAATATTAAAGAGATAGAAACACAGTTATCAGAAGAATATACACCTAGATAAGAACAGTTGTAGAGAAAATGTTAAACATTTTGACATTTTGTTTAATGAAAGTTTCCTTCATTTTTTACTTAGTCACTTGTATTCAATTTCTACCCCTGATCATAAGCCACTGAAAATTGCTAATCCAATTTCCATCCTTTTATACTTTTTGGAATATTGCACAAATTGAAATATACCATATTAATCTTTTATGACTGGATTCTTTCTATTATATATGATTCTGTTTAATTTATACATGATACAATATGTTTCAGTTGAATATCTCAACTTTTAAAAAATGATCGCTATTATGTGAACATTTCATTCCATGTGCATACCGCAATCTGTTCAACTTATTCATCACTTAATGTCTAACTTTTCAAATTTGGCTCATTCATATTAAAAAAATACTCTAGATATATATTATTTAAATTTCTAGAATGTGTTGCATTGTTGTATATTACGCATATACATAACTTTATAAGATTTTCCAAGCTCACAAACGGGTTATATTATTTTGTATTCACACCGAGGTACTTTTTAAGTTACACTTTTTTTCTTCATATGATTCAATACTCTAAATCTTAGATGTGGATTTGCAAATAACTGAGATTCCTTAAGTTAAGAAGTTTGGGCACATAGCTGGTTTGGAAAATTGGGGAGGCAAGATTACCATCTGTGGCTCCTGGAACCTCATCCAGGGCAGCCAAACATTTCTGTAGAGAGAATTCCCTTAAGCACCTTTGTGTTTATGATGGCTCTCCTTTGAGAGACAAAAACCCTTCATCTCAACATCTCAACAAATGGTCCTTCTCTCACCTCTTACTACATTTGCAGTCTGCCTTCACCTTGCACAGCTACCAAAAAATTATTCTATAATTTAAGTTTACTGGTGTTTTATTGAAAAAGAAAGAACTGGAAACTAACCAAATTGAAGCATGAATGTGCAGCTATATATTTAGCATTCAAATTGTATTAGTGGTCATGCTTGGATCACTGAAATTTTGAGAGAAACAATGAACATTTCCTTTAAACATTACCTTTTAATCTAAAGCTTTTAAGCAGACTTCAGTTTTCTCTTCCTGCCTAAGATGTTTAGATGCCAAACTCCCAAAGCAGAGATTACATGCTTCTGTTTCACGTCAAATTGGTCTGGCTAGTCATTTACTTGGCGGTAGAACTCACTCGAATGTGGTGGGGAAATATTTTAATCTTCAAATTTGAAAATAGAAACGAATTAAGGTACTAATCCATGTTTTTACTCTTGCAGTCAAAAAAAATTCAAGCCCAGCTAAAGGAGCTGCGTTACGGGAAGAAGGATTTACTATTTAAGGTGAGATGCTTTCTCTTGTCCCTCTCCCTCACTTTATTAGCTCAATCTCTAAATTACATTAACTATGGTTAGGTTCAAATTTAATTTTTTCATTTTCTCAAAATTATAGTTGGACTTATTACAGGGAGGATGTTTGCCTACATAATTAGCAGAGATAAGTGCAAATCTGATTTCCTGGACAGAACCTTAATCAAGGACAGATATAATTCCAAATGTTTTAAAGTCTTTTTCTAACCTTCAGGTATTAGAAAATTTATATTACTGGAATATTCAATGCTGGAATATTTATATTAAGGAGAATATAAAGCAGATGTTCAGGCTTGAAATTTCTACTTCCAAATTTCCCTGTGCAAGTGGCTTTATTAGAGAGTCTTAATATTGAATCAGTGTTGATTAATTTTGGTTATTGAAATGTTCCTTTAAAAGAATTTCCAGTTAGTCTACAGACACTGTGGTAAACAGAGTAATGATGCCTCAAATATATCGACTGCATAATACCTACTACCTAATACCAAAAATATTTGAATGTTACCTTAAAAGGACTTTGCAGCTATCATTAAATCAGGGATCTTAATATAAGATCATTTTTTATTAATCAGGTAGGCCCTCCATGTAATCATAAGTGTGCCTATGAGAAGAAAGAGTGGTTTAAATGGACCAAGTTTGAGAAAAACAGAAATGGTATTTGGTCTCCAATATCATTCTTTTTATAAAAGGAGAAATTTTGTTGAAAAAAATTCTTCTAAATAATATTTTAGTTTGGTCAGTTTTCATAAAAAGTGATTCTTTTATGAACAAAGGAAAAGGAAAGATTGCTGATAAAGAGTTGACCGAAGATTCTGCTACAATGCACTCCTCTGTACCACAGAACTCCCGTTTTATTTAGCATCATCCCAAGAATGCACATTTTAGACTTTATGTGTGTGTGTGTGTGTGTGTGTATTCTAATTGTGGTAGAGTGGTAGAGTCTTGCATATGTGGCACTAAATGCCACATGGGCACATCACTTAACCTCATATATCTTCCAAATTAAAACAAGAATATGTATGATATGAATTCAAAGTTCCAAATTTCTGAGATAAGTAGTGGGAGGGGTTCAAATTAAAGTATTTTTTCCGTAGGGTATATATAATTTTGAAATGGTCTGATGTTGCCTGGTTTGTTTGTTTGTAAAGATAAACTCTTCTTGTGTTAGGCAGAGTTTCCTAGACAAACAAAACCAGCGGCATTTACATACGTATGATGTGGCAGTCACCTATATGGTGTCAAATTAATGACTATATGTGAGGGTGGAGTCTAGACTGTCAATCTGGAGATACTGAATGATATTTCTGTGTGGGTATGGCCTTCTCCTATGAATTCTGGGAAATCTGGGACTTATTCATGGAGGCAGGAGACACTATCTCTTGGTTTATTCCCTTGGACACTCAGGTGACAAGGTTGGCTCCCTGTGACACATGCCTCAGGAGAAGCCACATGGACCTACCCTAAAGGCAAACAGAAACTTGGACCTAGAGAAGTAGCGTAGAGATGCCTGCCAGTGCTGAGATGCTTATACCACCACTGGACTCAAAGACTTTCCACCCACTGGCTTCTGATCATTCTGTATTTGGCATCATTGCATGTATTTTATGAGTCTGAAGAGGACGTATTGATTGGTATCAGGTATATTGGCTAATATCAGACTTATGACTTGGACTGGACTGCGTTGGAATGTTTTCTTAATATACAATTACCCTTTATATACAACTCTCTCTTATACATGTCTATTTAAGAATATACCGAAACTAATACATATAAGAAAGAACTTTATATTAAGAAAGAATTGTATATGGAGTATATGAAGAAAATGGTCCAGCACAGTCCAGCTCAATTCCATGGCTTATGTGCAAAATGGAGACTCTCAGATTCATAGAGGTGCAGGAGATGAAGCAGGTAGAAGAGCAGGATGGTGAAGTGGGAACTGGAAGGCCAATGGATACTGACTCATGACGATCCAAGATTAGCAGTAACACGGAAAGGCTCCAACAGTTCTCAAGCGTAACAGGCTAAGGGGCCGCAAACATTTTATAGAGACCTGGTTCACAATCAAACAGGAAGGCAAAGCACAAGAGACACACTGTCCTTTGTCTCTCTTATCAAAGGCCACACCCCAAGGAGTCATCTGACAAAGCAAAGATTTCTGCCAAAACAGTTCATTTTTGTTTTTTTAAATAATGATATGTGCTTCCAATGACAAGGCAAGTATAAATAGAAATTGTGTCCATTAATGTTAGAGAGCTAACTTTTATTTAAAAAGTTTGCCAGAATCAGTAAATACTCTCTGCTCAAAAAGGCTTTGAGGCCCTATGGACTGCTCTCTGCTTAAGACTGGATTGGTTTCGTATCCTCTGGTTCTTATTGGCGTTGATAGTTTCTGGCATCATGCCCCTCCCTTTTGCTGCTTTATTTGTGTGTGTGTATATAAATAAACATAATAAATATAAATAAATAAATATATATAAAACAAATAAATATAATAAATAGATAGATATTGACAGGATTCTCTAGAGAAACAAAACCAGGACACTAATAATGCTTTCTATCTCTTTATACAGATAGAAAGATGTCTAACATAAGAAATAGACATTTAACTAACCTATAAAGCAGTACGAATGGCTCAGTGCAACTCATGAGACAGCTAGTACATTGGCAGTCTGAGTCTTGAGGGTCACCAAGTAGTCGTCTGCACAGCAATTCAGGCTATTCAACCACAAGCGG
The DNA here is from genome assembly GCA_004026705.1 of Nesogale talazaci. Classification (NCBI taxonomy): domain Eukaryota; kingdom Metazoa; phylum Chordata; class Mammalia; order Afrosoricida; family Tenrecidae; genus Nesogale; species Nesogale talazaci. The sequence continues at coordinate 158,116 of PVJH01000037.1, read as the reverse complement.
CAAACGGCAAGGCTGGTCACCAGCAGTCAGCAGCGAGACAGTGCACAGATGAGGTGTTGTGCACGTAGTGTAGCTTGTAGATCCAGATCGAGGCACAGAAAAAACAAGGCAACCGGCGGATCCAAGATCCAAGTGCAAGAGAGCAAGGTGGGGCTGGCCGAGCCATTTATATCACTGCCCTTCAATCAACCTCATTGGCCATGTTGTCGTAATAAACCTACCTGTCTTCTTTGGCCATGTGGGCATAACAATGCTACCTATCATATATGTTTTTAATTAAAAATGCAAATATATTAATGACTCACTGTGGAGGAATGTGGTTTTTTTTCATAATTTAAAATCTGCGTGAAATATGTTTAAAAATCCCATCATTCAGAGAAAATATAAACAATAAACTTTGACAATTAAAAGTTAGTCCTTTTTATACTAGACATATCTGCTTTATAATTGCCTTCTCTATATTTTAATATGTTCAAATATAAGAAAAATATGGATCTACGATGTCATTATTATTTTAGATAATAGTCACATCATTTGCTGAGCTATAAATATGTCAGAATTTACCTGCCTAATATAAGTATGTCAAAATTTACCTACCTGGTGGTAGTGGTTAAAGTCCTCAACGATAAGGGAAAGGTTGACTATCTGAAACCAACCGTCTCTCTGTGGGAGAAAGATGGATCAGTATGTTTTCATAAAGATTGATGTGCTTACCTGAGCCCCGGGGGTGCAGTGGTTTTGTGCGGGACTGTGGCCCACAGGGTTGGCGGTTCAAAATCCAGCAACAGCACTCCAGGAGCAAGGCTGGGCTTCCTGCTCCCACCAGGGCAATGATGCAGAAAAAAAAAAAAAAGAAGATTGATAGACTTGGAAATCTTTCTGTCTTTTAAACTTTTTTCTTTCTTTTTAAAAAAACTCTTCTCTATAATATCTTTGGTTGAAGTGGATTTAACATTAGCAGGTTTATGTACACATGTGTGCTTTATGAGTTTAATTTACAATGCTATAAATGATACTATTAATTAAAAGGTAGTTTTAATCGAATATATATAGAAAGTAATTCTCTAGCACTGTTGAAAAGTGTTGACACTGATAAACAATACAGTTGCTTTTTAAGGGAATTACAACTGTTTGTATTCTTATCATTGGGATCAAAAGGAAAAAAAGTGTTTAATTAGGTTTCTTTCATACTGGGAATTCTAATTAAACCAGTGATAAATAATGGAACAAATATACCCAATCAGCAAATCAAAATTTGTTGCCTTGAGAGATTATAAAAATGTAAATTTGTCTTTTTCTATCATCAGAATGATTACTTTTTAAAATGTAAGTCACTTAATATCCTTATCCTATCATTTTGTGGTATATTTAGAACAATTTTCACAGTGCCCCCAAATAACCCAAATTCAGTCCATAGGTTTATCTATTAAGGTGGCACAAGAAAGAGGGTTTGAGTTTCTTGACCTGCTTTTCACAAAGAGACATTGCCACAGTTATTTGAAAACTAGTTCTGAATTATTTTATAAGTCTTGTGAGCCAAGAGTTAGGCATGAAGACATTCAAGGAATTTGTAGAAAAATGGAACTGAAAGCCAATGTAACTTTTCCATGAGCTTTTGAAGCTTAAACAGAAAAATAATTGAGCATATATTTTATCCAAAAAACATTTTATGAATTTAATTTCTCTGTAGAGACTAAATTTTTAATGCCATAAATGAAGCTCTTTTTCACTCAACTGTCTAATATTTAGTTATTTTAAACAATAAGTGTAATCAAATTTTATATTGTACTAATAAAATTATGAATTAATTTTAAATGTTGCATAAACTGTTGTGGTAACTATTACCCCAAGTATGTATGCTTATTGAATATTCCTGTTTTCACCTAGATATTTTATCTAGAATAAGTTAAATTAGAAAATCCCTAGTTAAATGTGCATAAATCTCATTACCATGTGTACAAAAGCTTACTTTTCTTATATTTTGTACTATATGTACCCTTATGTCTTTCGTCAAAACAATTACAGTGCAATGAGATGTGTGTGTCTGTACAGTGTGGTGGATTTTCTAAACATATGACGATAGCATATAAAGGAACAGGGATTCAAATATATCATGTGTGCGCGCTGAGCTTTTATTGTTTTCTCTCATGTCCCGTGGTCTCCCTGGTAATGGACTCCACATTTAGTCATTTGGTTGATTTTACCTTCTACACTTCTGCCCATCCTCCTTTTGCTTGCTGGTTGCAGTATTTATCGAGGAGCCTATTTTGCTCTGGCCCTTGACACTTATGAATGCATCGTAGTATCAACCATTAATTAGATTAATTATAGACAACTTCTATCAATAGTGTCCATGTATAATCTAATAACCCAATGTTATAAGAGATTCTTTTTACATATATTAAATTTGCTTTAGGTAAAGAGCTATAACACAATAGCTTCTTGCATAGAGTTTCTGATTTTGTGATCATTTCTATTTCATTATTGAGCAAAATCACACAAATGGTGTTATATATTATTCTGTGTTTGAGGTAAAACAAATTAATTGAGTACTACTTTCAAGGAGTATATAGTTTATTGATAGTATTATTATCTTGTACATGCTACACACATAATACTTTACTTATTGAGCTGATATGTTCAACTGAGCCTCACCAAGACAATCCTGAGAATAGGAAAGATGTTCTGATATCCATTTTACATAGATATTATTGAAAACTGGAGATGTTTCATACTTGAGGCAACCAAAATAATTATTTGCAAAGATATTTATAATACAATGAAAAACCATCATATGTTTTATATTTATTGATATTTTAAAAGAATTCATTGCTGGGGTATCTGAATTAAAATGCATTTGGCAGAGCTTTAAAATGAATCCTTTGATAACTGGTTTTTTACATGTATTTATGCCATTTAGTCAAAATGCTGATTAATTGTTTTGACATCCATGGCAATAGAACATATGGAATCATTTCTTCTAATACTCAGACAACAAATTAGATTGTATTCATGATAATTTTCCTAGAAACTTGCCCTGTTCAACTTGGATCTCTGCACACCGTTGTACATTGCTGAAAATGACCTAGCCAAAGATATTTCCATGCAGGAGTTACAACAAATTTTATGTCATGTCCTGGTGTGTCAATCTTCTGTAAGAAGAGTTTGTAGAACAGTTGTTCTTCAGTGTTTGAACTCCTTTGCATGGGCACACCATACTTCACCGTGTGTCACTTACTCTGCTTCATAGCTATTGTGTCTGGTTTATAAATGAAAGGGTTTGATCAACCCTGCTGTGTTAGTCCAGGTAGACTAAAGGAACAAATTCAAGGACATGCATGTAGATAAAAGGGGAAGGTTTATATCAAGAGGAAGAGGACATTGATCCCATTCCAGTTCAAAGTCATAGGTCCGATATTAACCCATATGCCTGAAATTAGTCTATAAAGTCTCCTTCAGAGTCACGAAGTCACAGGTCAGTGGGTGCAGAATCCCGGCGCTGTCAGGAGTCTCCACATGGCTCCTCGATTCCAGGGCTCAGGGTCCATCAACAGAAGAAGCAACTCATCACTGGCAGAGGTTTCCATGTGGCCACCCCAGCTTCAGAGGTCTCGCTCCATCAGGGCAAAGTCGTGTGGGCTCTTCGCTGGCTTCTCCAGGTTCTCGAACACTGCCAGTTTGTCTTGTCTCTGATTCATCATCTCTGAGACTAACTCCCAACCACTGGGGACGATAGGTTCTCATCTTCACAAGGGAAATATCTTGAGATTTTCCAGAAGCCTCAGGAGAAGGCTATGCCTACATAGAGGTCTCATTGGCTACTCAATGGCAATCTCCAGATTAACATGCTAGACTCCACCCCTACATTTCAATCATAAAATTACCATAAGCTCATGACTGCCATCCCTGTTGTGTACATTTTTCAAATGACATGTGCCCACTCTGTGACTCTGTGCCACATATTGGCAAATCTTACAGGATTTCAAGCATTTCCATAATACTATTGCCTATTTAACAGACAAAGGTATAGTGCAAACTTAATATTTATATCCCCTGAGAAACACTGAAAAAAATAAGTTGGGGGATTCATTTTAGTATGACAGTCATTTTATTGTAGTGGTTTGGGACTGACCTTTCACTATCTCCAAGGTATACCTATTACTTATGGTAAATTGTGTGCTTCCATTTCTGATAAGTTTATATGTTATTTATCCACATGCTAATCCATTTTTTTAAATCAGCAAAAATATTCAGAGCAATTTGTTTTTACAGATATCAGTTTATCTCCATGAAAATTACATTTATCCCCCAAATGAAGACACCTTACAGTTGAAGTCTTAGGGAACTCTGATTATAATTTTTTTGTGTGAATATAAAGGCTTTAGAGATTTGAAAATGTGGGCATTTGAGGCTGAAAATGCCTCAGAGATGGCAAGTAATATCATTCTCATATCATGGGGTGAGGAAAATAATCAGAAGCAAAGAGTTCAAATGAGTTGTCTGAAATCATAGTTCTGCAGAATTTGATTCTAAGCTAATTGTTTTGACACTTCTATATAACCTACAGGGAGCCCTGGCAGAGTGTTAGGTTATGAATTGTGGTTTGCACTTCAGTAACATAAGCTGCTCTGAGAAAGAAAAATGAAGCTTTCTGTTCTCTTAAAGATTAACAGCCTTGCAAATGCAACAGAGCACTGCTACCCAGTCCTAAACTTTGGGTTGGGATTGACTCCATGGCAAGGAGATCTTTTATGGATATAATTTCTATTTTCACAGCTATATTTCTAATTGTTATGATATAGTGATTTATAACATATTTTATTTTTATTCTATAATATAATGACAGATTATAAATTAAAGCATGCATAGCTTGAAATACAGGTCTGGGGGATCAAAAATTCCACAACATCTGTGAATAGCTAGAATTCACATTATATTTCTTTGAGATATAAGCATTTTCAGTACAAACACATGATTTTGGTTTAGAATTGGGAATTCTTTGGGACAGAGATGTCCTTTATATGGTTTCCTTTTTACTTTGAGTCACTGTTTCCATGTTAAGGATTGAGAATATACTTTCTGGTTAGAATATTTAGGAGATCAATCCATCCTGTCAAAAAAATCAACTCAGTTTTTAGTGTTGTTGCCACTGGGGCTAAAACAACTCTCTAAATGGCCATACTTAGCATGGCCATTGCTCAACAGGTGATAGGTTGCATATAAGGAGTTTCAAAAGCATGCATGCTTCATAAGCAGTGACAAATTCAAATTTGGTTAGCTTTTCTTTTCAAAAATAAATATAAAATTCTCTACATACAAAGATTGTGAGTCTTTAAGAGCAAAGGACTTCTCCGAGTAATTAAGGTAGGGAAGCAAAACCAAGCCTTCAAGTGACAAATCTATGATTACACGACTTCTATTTAAGTCTTCTGGCTTCACATTTGCTCCAAAGCATTAAGGAAAGTATTCTGTGTGTTTCAACAAGATGCCACTAACACTGTACCAAGGGAATTAAAGTCAATAAAGGCATTTCAGATACATATTGATTTCTCACAATGTGTTCCGACTCTTTGTGTAGTTACACATGACATTTTTCTTGAAGGAGACATTGTATAATTTATCAGTTTTTGAAATGGTTTGCACAACCCCCCCATTAGCATTTTAAAATCTGCTGCTTCACAGACTGACCCTCACCTTTCGCCATTTCGAGCCTTTCTTTTTAAAATCATTTTTTTGCGGGCTTGTACCACTCTTATCACAATCCATACATCCATACCTCATGTCAAGGACAATTGTACATTTGTTGCATCGTCATTCTCAAAACATTTGCTTTCTACTTGAGCTCTTGGTATCAGCTCCTCATTTTCCCCTCCCTCCCCACATGAATCCTTAATACTTTATAAATTATTATTATTTTGCCATATCTTATACTGCCCGACATGTTTCACCTGTTTTTTCTTTTGTACATCCCCCAAAGAAGAGATTATATGTAGATGCTTGTCATTGGTTCCTCCTTTTTATCCCACCTTCCCTCCACCCTCCCAGTTTTGCCACTGTCACCACTGGTCCTGAAGGAATTATCTGTCCTGGATTCGGTGTTTCTAGTTCCTGTCTGTACCATTGTACATCCTCTGCTCTAGCCAGATTTCTAAGGTAGAATTGGGATCATGATGGTGGAGGGGAGGAAGCATTTGAAAACTAGAGGAAAGTTAAATGTCTTATCACTGCTACGCTGTACCCTAAGTGGCCTATCTCCTCCCCACAAGCCTTCAGTAAGAGAATGTCCACTTGCCAGATGGGCTTTGGGTCCCTAAACTATACTCCTCCTCATTCAAAATGATATGATTATTTGGTCCTCTCTGTCTTATACCTAATCCCATCCAGTCCTCATGGTCACACAGGCTGGTGTTCTTGTTCCATGGGGGCTTTGTTGCTTCTCAGCTAGATGGCTTCTTGTTTATCATCAAGCACTTAAAATTTCAGATGCTTTATTTTTTGAGAGCCAAGCAGCATCAGCTTTCTTTACCACATTTGCTTATGCTCCTGCTTTGTCTTCATTGATTCTGTAGGGAAAGTGAGCATCATGGAATATAAGTTTAACAGAACAAAGTATTCTTACATTGAAGGAATACTTGAGTGGAGGCCCAGTGTCCATCTGCTACCTTCCTACTAATCCTGTAAATACATGCACATAGATCTATTTCCTCATCATCATATATAAATATATTTGCAGATATACATGCCTTTATTTAGACTTCTACAAATTTCCTTTGCCTCCTAGTGCTTTCCTCGATTTCATTTTACTTTTCCCTTGTCCCACTATCATGCTCAGCCTTCATTTGAGTTTCAGCAATTCTTGCTTACATTACTCTTGGTACATCTCTGCCAGTCCTCTGCACCCTCCTTACCACAGATTTTTGCTCACTTGTTGCTCCTTTGTCCCTGGGTTTTTTAACACCACTAATGTTCTCCTACCTTTGCCTCTCCCTCAACTTGCTGGAATGCCAGTCCCATTGTTTTCTTCAGTTTTGTTTATCTAGCCTCTCTTATCTAAATAGCCCTGTGGAAATAAGCACATGAACAAAAAAAACGAGACAGAGCACAACAGCAAAAAAAGAAAATAAAAGAAAGCAACAGCAACAAAACCAATGACAAAAAAGAAAAGTTCAAGGACTGTTTGTTGGCCTTATAAAGTGACCAGACGTCCCGCGTTTTAGCAATTTGCCCCGCATCCCATGGCATTGTAAAATTAAAATTAAAATAAATATATTACAGTACTATTTTTGCATTCTATGAAATTGGTTGATGCTCCATGTAGACCAGATGTTTAATCAAGAACCACACCCTGCACCCTCCCTCCTTGGTCAATGGTGTCCCACTTAAAATCTGGTCACTTTACCTAAGGAGTGTTTCCTGGTGGAGTTTGATGGGGTGCCACACCCTGGTGCCTGAGTTTGCTTCTGGTCCTCCCTCAGGACATCCCTGCTCTGCGGCTCTTGCTCTTCTGTTGCACTCATTTGTTGCTTTGCCTGGGTGTGGTGGCCTCCAATTAGGCGCAGTTCCCACATTGTGTCTCCAGTATTGTCCCCTGCAGGGGGATGGGTCCATGAGGGACATTCTATCTCATAGTGGTGTCACCTATATGGTCCCCTCTGAATCGGCTGTTCTGAGCAGGAAAATTTTCCTCAAGGCTTGGCCAGGAGGCACTCCACTTGAGGATGACATCCATTCTGAGACTCTTTTCATGGAGTCTTTTTGGACTGGCATTGGTAGATAGCCTTTCCTGAACGGTATTGGGCATATTATATTTCTGTTCTGGTTTTGATATTTACGGTGTATGTTGTAACTGTAGTCTGCTTTTAAAAAGATATGTGAAATTATTTGTAACTTTATTACAGTGCGTAAATTTTACTTTTCACAAAATGTAATCCTTTTTACCAAATGTTATCAATAATCAGTGTTTTGAAAACTGTTATTATAACACTTGCCAGATGAAAATAAAGTATTTTCTATGGCATAAGCTAGGGTTTATGAGTATATTTAAAAGTACAACTATGTCTACATGTCCCCATCCCTCACTGGGTCTGGAACACGTCTCCCTGGGCTCGTGGTGCTGTGTCCTGCAGCAGAACATGCAGCAAAGTGAGATCTCAGTCTTTTTCATTGCATGACTTGAAGCAGCTCCTGAAAGGCAGGCAGAGTTGGTATTCAGGCTGCAATCAACTTACCCTTCCTGAAGGTGTCTAAATATTTGTCATGTAGCCAGTTTTCAGCTACGTGACAGGATTTTGTCATCCCTGTTTTCATATTGCAGTAAGTAATATTTATGTTTGCAAAACACTTTGGAGAGAAGTGGTTTGCAGGGTATGGAATGCTAGAGAATAAGGAAAAATTCTGCAGAAAAAAAAATAAAAACTAATTTCAAATTACCCTAGAGCATTATATTACCCTAGCAACTTTACCATCAAGGGTTCTAGAACATTTGCCTTTAAACCTGGAATGTGGCCTGAGCATGCTGTTGCCGAACTTCCTAATTTATTCTTGTCATGTGCTCTTCTGATGCCCGAAATGCCTGGCTTTAATAAGCCTTTCTCCCTCTGAGAAGCTCTTGGTGATCCACTCGGTTCAGTGACTTGGCATATGGCCTTGCTTGGGGACTATGCAGAGCACTAGCATGACCATGAGACCTTGTGCTAAGTTTTATTCTGTGTAACTTGCCCAAAACAAACAAACAAACAAACACAAGCCTCTTGCCATGAGATCAGTTTCAACTTACAAAGATCCCACATATTACAGTGTACAACTGCTGTGGCGGGTTTTCTTGTCTGTAATATGTGCAGCCTTTTCCTTCTTTGTCGTCTATTCTTGGTCTGGAAGCTCTGCTGAGACCTGTTCACGGTGGGTGAGCTTGCTGGCATTTCACGTACTAAGACATAGTTTACAGGATCTCAGGAGCACACAAGCCCTCACAGTATGACAAACCAGCAAAGACCTGGTGGAAACCCGAACTCACTGCTACGGAGCTGATTGGGACATCTCATCACCCTGGAGGACAGGGTAGAACTTCGGCTGTGGGTTTCCAAGACTGCAACTCTTTCTTTGAGTAGAAAGCCTCATCTTTCTCCCAGCAAGTGCTGATGATTTCTGGTTAGCGTCCCAATACATAACCAAGAATGCTTCCAGAAATTCAATTCACAATCGGCGCTCATGCAAACAGCAGTCAAGAGACGCGTCGCACTGAGCAAATCTGCTCTACAAGATCGCTGTATAGTGTGTCCTCATTTTGAGGACTAAGGTGAGCCTTCCCTGAGCCTTTTCCATCGCCTCATACACATGTGGACGTTAGACACTGATTCAGGAAGAACGAAGAAAACTAGATGTCTTTGAATTATGGTTCTGGAGAATAATAATACTGAAAGGACCAGGAACTGACAGAAGAACACACAAATCTGACTCGGAAGAAGCGCAACAAGAAAGCTGCTCAGAAGCAAAGATGGGGAGACGTCATCTCATAGACTTTGGACGTCTTGGCGAGAGTTACCCGTCCCTCGAGAAGGACGTCATGCTTGGTAAAGTAGTGGGGCATGGGAAAAGAGGGCGGCCCTCAGCACGGTAGATCGACCCCACGCTTGCATCGATGGGTTCCAATATCGGAACAACGGTAAAGACGGACCCGCAGGGAGAAGTGTTCGCTTCTGTGGTGGACAGGGTTGCGCCAAGTCAGACGTCAGAAGTGACAAGAGGCCATTGAGCAGTCTTTACGGAGACAGAGAAGGAATCCTTTCTTCTGTGACACGACAGAGGTTACGCTACCAACTTGTCGTGAAGTAAAAACGGTTGGATAATCCAGAGATTGCAAAAGTTGCTATTTCAATTTTAGGCACATTCATAGCCTATTCATGAACTGCTGTTTTTAGACCTTAATTGCTTCCTTGTCAAGTCTTTTTCATAAGGCCCTTTTTTCCTTAATGTGAGAAATATTCTCTCTTTTTTCAGAGCACTGACAGGCCACCAAAGACTTCTTCTCAGATATCACTTTGTGTTAAAATTTTAGATTAAAATTAGAGTCAAACGAAACTAATGTGCAGGAATGTCCTGAAGGAGATTTTTATAGTTCTTTAGATAGAGAATAATAACAGAGAGGATTTGTAGAGATTTGTGTTTTGTTTTGCACATAAAGTGGTGAGAAAGAACAGTGAAGCAAACAGAGCTGTTTCATTCATGACATGGTTTTAAAATGTCTTCTTTGTGATACTAAATCATTTTAATGGTGGTGTCTATGATTTCAGAAAGCAGGAGTTACTGATTTTTCTCCCTCGAATATGTCTTTTGACAGCACAGCTAGCTATGGTCCATTTTCATGATGAGATACATTTCCAAATTTGGTCTGTGAATCCATTTCATATATTTTTCTAGATTCATCATCGTTGTAGTTGTTAGGTGCGCTTGGGTGTGTTGATAATGCTGTTGTGCACGCAGAACCAAAAACCCCGAGGCCTGCGCCATCCCCACAATGGCTTCCATGCTTGTGTCTGCTACCGCAGCCACTGTGTCAATGCATTGCTTGAGGGACTTCTGCTTTTCTGCTGTTCCTCTACTGAACCAAACAGAAGGGCCTTGTCCAAGGTGTGGTGTCTCTTGACACTATGTCCAAAATATGCAAGACTAAGTCCTGCCATGCTTGCCTCCGAGGAGCGCTCTGACTGTATTTCTTCCAAGACAGTCAATATTCCAAGACAGCACTACAATTCAAAGTGCACCCATTCTTCAGGCTTCCTTATTCAATGTGAACCATAAGCGTGCAAATGAGGCAATTGAAAATACCATGGCTCGGGTCAGGTGTACCTGAATCCTGAAAGGAACCTCCTTGCTTTTCAGCACTTTAAAGAGTCTTGTGCAGCAGATTTACCTAATGGAACTTTTGGATCCTTTGACTGTTTCTTCTGTGAGCACTGCTTGTGGATCCAAGTAAGAAAACCCTTGACAATTTCAACCCACTCTCCATTTCTCATGATATTCCCAATGGGTCCAGTCATGAGGCTGTCGATGTTCTTTTCATGGACTCATAATCCATACTGAAGGCTGTCAACCTGCATCTTCCTCAGAAGTACTTCAAGTACTCACTTCCAGCAGGCTAGTTTCTGTAATCATTATTATACTCGAATTACTAGGCAGCTTGATAAACTATGAAAAGGAAAAGAGAAATCAATTCCCTCTGAAGGAACTTTTGTAGACAGAGACATTTTAGGGCAGTTAGAAAACAGTTCTCAAAGGAAAATTAGTCTACAACAAGGATGTAGAACTTAAGAAAACAGGAGCAAAATCTCTATTACACATTTCAGCCAGTTACAGATAGTATCAGCCCCAATAGCTCTACTTAGAAATACTTCTTTTAAAAAGATTTAAGATATATGACTCACCAGTACATTGGAGGGCTGTGGATTTTCCATTGTCATTGACTTCATTCACCAAACTCATTGCCATCTTGTCAGTTGGGGCTCTGATGCCCTACAGTAATCAAACTGCCCCTATAGAACTATTAATCTTTACGGGAGAAAAAAACCCTTATCTTTCCACTTTAGAGTAGAAATTCTGACCTTAATGGATTTGGAATTCTGACCTTAATATTAGCATCCCAATGCATAATCCACCATGCTACTGTAGATCCTGGGTTTTAAAATATCAGATAAATTTTCTTCATAAGTTTCTAAGAACTCAAAACCAGTGCATTGTAGGGATCCTTTAATGCCTTTGATTCCAGTCTCTTGAAAGCTGGGTACAATCTCACTGCTCCAACAGCACCATGTTGGCTTTGAAAAGTTCAGTGATTCAAATTCACAAATTCTAAAAGATTTTTGTTTTTATTTTACTTCATCTAAAATTCTAACTGCTGGAACATTCATTTCATTTCTGAGTAGAATTAAGTTTTCAGAAACCAACTTGTGGCCAATGTGCCCAGAATCTCACAGATATGCCTGGCTAACATCAATATAGTCATGATTGTTCTCTCTACAGTCTTCCATTATGATTCCTGGTTTATTCTTTGGTTGTCTATCTTCCTTCTCTATTCTCTTTCCTCGGGTCTCTTTGGAAGGATATAGTAATTTCCTCATGTACTTGCATTTAATTGCAGAAATATATGTGGTTTAAGGTAAAGGTAGAACTCAACTTCCTGGTTAGAGGAATCACATGGAGAGATGCATGGTGCCATTTTTAGACCATACGTAAAAATCATTTCAGTGCTCTAAAGTAATTCTACTTAGTAAGAAGTCATAATTTACCCTCACCAATACCCATCTTGATATTTATTCATGATTCCTTCATCTTGTCTCTTATTAAATTCAATGAGAGCAATATGTCCAAGCTGCCCACAAACATTGCTTCCCCATTTCCAGGCATAATCTTCCACCACTACCCCCTCCAGGAATTCAATTCTAATTCATAAAAATCCTGTAACTGTTTTCATAGGAAAGAAGAATAACTATCTTATAAAGTTTCTAAGATTGTAACTATTTAAGGAAGCAGATTCCCTCATCTTTCTTCTGCAGAGAAGCTGGTAGTGTAAAGGATACCCTGAGAATTTGGTGGCTTCCCATCCCAACTCTCTAACTTCTAGAAAGTTCTCAGAGAAGAGGTAGCATACAAGTTCTAGCACAGTGAGTGAGTTCCTTTAGGACTTCCCCCCAATATGAATCCAGCAGATCTGTACTGAGGCTCCTCTGCGAGGTTGCTGCTGGACAGAAGTTCGGAGGTTGTATACAGCTGAGGGAAGATCTTTTATTGGCTGATTCCTATAGTTGCCCACCCCTGTATAGATGATGGGCATGTACCTCAAAGTTCTTGTCAACTGGGCAGAAATCAGAGGCGAATTCAGTCATTAGTGGAGGCTATGTGCATATTCTGTTTGTATCTTTACACTGCCTCCCCTTCCTCCTTGTGTTGGGGAAGATGAGGCTGCCTATAAAAGTTTACAGACTATGAACCCTGAAGGAACAACTCTATTCCCCTCTATAGAGGAGCCTGAATGAATTCAATCAGTTTTTTGCTGTTGTTTAAAGTTTATTAGTAGTCCTTGCTCTGCACTGTGTGCTTTGGGAGATGTGGGAAATGGTATCTAATAAAGATGAGTTTACCACGGTAACTACTAATACCTGTATCAAAGTTCTTGTTTCTATCTAGCCTAAGCACCATCTACTGAATATTTCATAATCTGCTTATGGTTTCTTAAATGTATCTTCACATTAAAAAGAAAAATGAAAAAATAAAACCAAAAGACCTAGACTCCTTCTTAGTTCCTTCCCTGCTGTGTAACAATGTACCCCTTTATTAACTAGGGATAAGGGTCATATGCACCTTCACTTCAAAGGCATTTGTCAGGATCAAATAAAATGATCAATGCTAATCTACCATCCATGAGTTTTTCTCCACACTCCTCTAGCTGAAATTGCTTTATGTTTTTAAGGGGAGAATGTATATCTCAGGAAATTAGCAGGTCACTTCAGGAAACAGTGTGGGACCATGGCCACGTCTGATCTTCTCTGGCTTGTCTATTCCATGAATCACTGGTCAGGCCTGCCTTCACACGTCAAACCTTTGTTGATTCTACCCTGACATCCCCCATTCCTCACAAGGCAGTCAGCCCTAAGCTGTGTTTGACAAAGCATGGCAATGCCCCCACAGATCTTACAGACACAACTCTCAATTCAGGGATTTTATAAGCTCATAGCTAAGAGGCATTAATAGGTCGCCACAAGTCAAGATAAAGAGTAAGGAGGTAGTCTGGTGCTCCAGAGAAGCACCTCTCATTGGCCAGCATCCAACTCTCACTCAGGTCCACAGCTTTTAACTATGTGGTTCCTTGGATTTTGCCTCCATGGGCCTGAGGGTCAACCCACCTGCTCCTCTATCCCACAGTCTCATATGGTTAGGCTAGAGGAGGAAAAAAGTATCCTATAATCTTGATGCTGCTATTCTGAGGTCTTCTGAAAGGCCCTGGGATTCCTCTCTGTGTCCCATTTGGTTCCTCTGGGAGAAAAGGCTTTGATGGAAGTGTAGTTGTCTCTTAGCTGACTATACACTCAAGGAAAAAGTAGCTTGGTGCCTACAGTTACACCTTTTAGTAAAGTGGTCTAAAAGATTCCCCAAAGACACAAAGAGTATTACTTGGTTCACATCATCTACTAAGGTCAGAATTTAACTGCACCTCAATTCTGTAACAGAGAACTTCCTATAAAAAGGGATCATAGCCTCAGGCGTATGGTCCAGAATTAGGGCTAGAAATTCCACCTCTCCACCACTGAGCCCATTCTAATTCATAGAGACCCTATCGGACAGGATAGACACACCCCTGTGGATTTCTGAGACGGCAACTCTTTGCAGGTGTAGACAGTCTTGTCGTTTTCCTGCAGAGAAACTCTTGCTTTCACATTGCGGACCTGTCAGTTAGCAGCTTGATGTAGAACTGCCCCCCCACCTGAGCCATAACCACTGACTCTCGGGCTACCTCCTGGCTCTTCAAACCCTTAACTCATTTATTCATTCTTGAGGAAGTAACCTTCCCTCCTTTCAATTATACCTTCTCCTATCATTACAAAATGTACAATGGCCATTCATCTAATTGAAAATTAACACCTGAATGATATCATCTGGTTGACCTCTTCCCCCATCCTGTCTTCCTGACTCCCATCAGGAAAAGAAAAAACCCGCAGTGGTTTTCCAAATTTGAAGAATCACTTTTCTTATTCTCATTCAAGGAGATATCCTATCTTCTTACCTCAGGCCCTCGCTCCTGTGTTCAGTCTCTTGGTGGTATTAAAGCACATCTGAGATATTTTCTTCTCTACAGAAAAGGGATGGTCTTGGAGGTCAAGGAGGCAAGAGCTGATTCTCTTCTCTGTTAAAAAAGGGGGAAAAAAAGCATTCTCAAGAAATGAATAAATGCATATTCATCCATTCATTAATTAAAGGCAAATAAATCTTGAGAAAATTTTGGAGAGCATAGCTCTTTGTTTCTCATATTCATTAGGCAAAACATTAATGAAAAGCATAATAGCTTTTTCAAGATTTAAATTGTTGGGATGTAGGTATGTATTCCTGATAAATATTATTCATGATTTCATTTACTCAAGAACACTTCATGCAATGTTGTAACATAAGTGCACTTGACTATTTTCTGACATCAAAGATCAGATTTCCTTTGCCCTGTCTTTCACATATTGTCCCTGGGAATAATGGGTAGGGATTCTCACTAATATTAGTTTTATAAGAAAACTTTGCTATATTACTTTGGTGCCATGATTTGTGCTATCTTGATAAAATAGATATGCTGATATACAGGTAAGTGAATCATTAAATATTCCAAAATAGAATGACTAAAAATAACATTAATATTATATATAGTCTCTCTCTCTCTCTCTCTCTCTCTTTCTCTCTCTCTCTCTCTCTGTCTCCTGAAAGCAAGGATCAACCTACTGCTCATTTATATGTAAGAATAATCTTGCCCTCTGCTATATCTTTCTCTCATGGGTCCTGGGCATAGCTTCTCATGCCAGCCAACATGGCATGTATTAAGAGCAACTTGTCACCATGCAAACTCTTCTGGCTGTTCAATAGCCCCACTGGTTCTGCTTTTGTCTTTTCTTTTTAATTATTTATAAAATTAAATGCTTTTGACCATGAGGGGAGATTGGTATAAAAAGAAGAGAATATTGGGAGAAGATATGTATAGCATTATATCCAGAAATTTTGCTAGAATGAGTAAATCTCATATTTTCACATTCTGTTTAATAAATAATTTAAGAAGAATAAAATTTGAGTTGCTATTTAATGGTGTATAAAACTTTTCTCATTTAATGTTATCTATTTGACTATGAGAGAAAAATGAACTCAAACATTCAGGGTAATAAGAAAAGAAAATGGGAGCCATCAAACTGATCCTACTTAATGCTCTGGTAGATCTGTGAAGAGCCTGAGTTAGGTTTATAATCTTGCAATCAAAACAGTAGGAGAGAAAAATGATGCTGTCTGCTTCTGCAAAAATTGACAACATCTAAGAACTCCTCTAGGATCGCTATGAGTTGGATGCCAGTGGATTTGATTTGGGAAATGGTATGGATTAAATGGAGTCCCCCCCAAAATATATGTTGCAACCTTCTACAACCATCTACCTGTAAATATGATCACACAAGAGTATCACGAATTGTAAGTTGAATAATTTCAGAGTTATAAAAGGGCAGAGTCTGGGCTGAGCCCCAGTGGCGTAGTGGTTGTGCGCGGGACTGCGGCCCACTGGGATGGAGGTTCGATTCCAGCTCACAGGAGCAAAGGCTGGGCCTCCTACTCCCACCACCTGAGGGCAGTGATGCCAAAAAAAATAATAAAATAAATAAGTTAAAGGGTAGAGTCTACAGAGATGCATATGCCAGGGGTCAAGAAAGACACCAACAGACTGGCATTCATGAGTTCAGACTGTCAAGAATTACAGGATGCTCCTAGAGACTAAAATTATCAACTACTGTTCAAAGAAAGAGAATGCTAGTTTGTTTTTGCATGAACATTACTAACCATGTCCTTTAGGTTCTGATAGAACCTTGTATCCATATTCAAATATTTTCTTCTTGGGTCAACTTTTCTAAGTCATTTCCTCAATTGGAAAATGGAAATTGTTGTTCTAGCTATTGAAATGATGGGATTAAAAAAAGGCTATGTGATTTTAAAATTTTGAGATATTAATGAAATGGGATTTTGTATACTTTTCCTCTCATGGGTAATTTAAAATTATGCGTAGACAAGTAAAATGGGAATATTAAGATCTACTTTTCCCACCTTTCTGATGTAAGTAGGCAAGTTTAAAATAGGATTAAAATATACAGCTATGTTTAGACAATTAGGATAGAAAGTAAACCCATAGGTTAACCTTATTAATTCTCTTAATATCTAAAGAAATGTGGGAAATTCATTTATCAACGATCCTAAAATCAACATGCTACAGGATGTAGAGGAGGTGCTTATCCGCGTGCTTCAGTCAGCAGTTCTAACACACTCTTTTTCATATTGTTATTGAGCTTTATGATCTTTTTGTATTTTAATGATGACTATGCAACAAGAAAAGAAGGGTATCAATTTCTTTTAGAATTTTACACAGAACATCAAATGATTATCCCTTATTTCAAAGTTTTACCTTTTTAGTTTCTTTTTTGAGAGAAATATTATTTATTAAAAAATGATGTACAATTACAAAAATTAAAAAAACAAAAATTGATATGTGGAGGTCAAGCAAATATCAACCGACTCAACAAAGGTTTTTCAAGTACTTTATGGTAATCATGTTAGATACAGTTTATTTAATCCTTACCAATCCAAATAAAATATTTCCTACAGTGAATTTCTAGTGTATTTCTGATGGATGAAATTTTGGATACTGCTCACTCTTTAACATCATATTATCATTTTCAACCCTACTATATACCATACCCCAAACCAGACTCATGGCCATCAGTCATTGCTAAATCATAGCGAGCTGCTCTGGGTCTCTGACACCATTACTGTTTCAGGGAATTAAAAAAAAAAAAACCTGTCCTCCCGTGGAACTGCTGGTGGTTTTAAACTGTGGACAATGCAGCTCAAAGCCCAAAGTGTAAACATTACACCACCAGAGCTCCATCATATGCCATATATTCCCATTAAGATTATTCCTATCTCCTAATTTAATTATCTCTTCATAATTTGCCATTATTATATTTGCTTCAATAAGAGTCACACTTGATGAAATAACCCATTCATTTAGTTGTGACAAATGCCTGCATAGTGTAGCTAATGCAAAGAAGACACTGTACATTTCTATGAGTCCCCAAAAGTCACTTTGTGATCCTTTTGTAGATGCATGCCTGTCTGTATCTCCTGCTTTTTGTCTCGACACTTTGCACTTTCTATAAAGCGGGTCCATTTAGATTTTTAGAGTCATTCAAATTGTTACATACTTCAATTGTGTGTTCTTTTTCAAGGTTGAGTAATGCTTCTTTCTTTCATTATAACATTGTACATTTATACAGCCATCAAATAATATGTTTTCCCTCCATTTCAAACCAGTATGAATTATGCTATTACGAAGACTATTTATGAGTGTTTATATGAACATGCATGTTATTTTTCATTTGGTAAACCGTTGATTCACTAGATTGCATGGAATTAATTTTACAAAGAGCAGCCAAGTTGTTTTTCAAAGTAAATAGTAGTGTTTGCATTCTCTCAAGCAATGTCTTAGAGATTTACAGGCTACGTTACCCCAAGACTGCGCTGTGTTATGGTTATCTGAATATCTGCCTCCGTTCTTCATAGGACTGTAAACTCTCCATCGGTGGTATTCAGCTAACTCTAAATTATTCAAATCAATCCAGTCAAAAACATGTATTGAGGCTCAACTCAGATATGGGTGACAGAAAAACTGTAACCAAGGTACAGTGTGTGCTTTCAAGATGCCTCTAATAATTTGAATGGAGTAGCCAAAAGTAGCCACCATTTTTAATGCCTAGTTCTAATATCATAAATATTATATTTCAGATGGAATTGATACATACATGTGAAATACACTTATAAGCATATATATGCACACATATAAACACAGCTGAAGTGATGTCATCTTTGATGTAGAGTAGGATGCTAGGAAGTTTCATGATTGAGATACCTGTGGTGATAACTGGAGTATTGAAAAACATTTGAGAAGTTGAGGCTTTGAACAGAGTCTTGAAAGAGAAGTACTTACCCAGGTGTAATAATCCGGGGAGAGTTTTTGGACACGTAGAAAAGCAGGCGAGATGTTGGGAAGTTTGGGTAAAGAGTAAAAGGAACCAGTGCCAGCCTCGCGAAAATGGAGATGTGGTGTCCAAGCTGAAAGCTGAACCCAAGTCAAATACAGAAAAGCTGTATGTTCCAGGATAAATGTCTTAGACATTATTGCTTATTAAAGTTTGGCTGAATTTAATTAATAATATAGTTGAATTATACAAAAATTTTCTTATTAATATGAAATATTGGATACCTGCTTTCTTATAGTTTTCTATTACTTATGCCTTTGTTCCTTCATGTTTATTTTCCATGCTTGAAATAGTTTTTTGAGTTTGGATTGCTCTGCTGTGGAAAGCAGTAAAGGCCAATTCTCCTGAAATCTGTACAGGGAGATCTTCAATCTTTTGCAAGTTAGACACCTCAGTGCAACATTAATTGCCAGATGCCATTGGCAAGAAGTATATTTCCCTGAGTAGATTCCTGTTTGCCAGTTCCAGAGATTAGCAATATAATTGGATGTCAAATATACATCCTTTCCACATCTTTCTCCACTCCTCCCTGCTGTTTTTATAATAAGAAAACCTGAGAGGAATGAAGTAGGTGATCTTCCTTATCCTATTCTGAAACTCAGAATGCACAGTGATAATTCCACATTTATTTATACCCACATAATAAAGTTATGACATTTTTCTTCTAAATGTATCCCCATATATTCACATTCTTTGTGTTGGTATAAACTCTCATCACCTTACCTGAATCAGTCACAGGGCTCCCTACCTTCAGTCCTTTCTTTCTCCAAACTATCTTCCATATCATAGAAAGAAGTTTTTAAAATTTCAGATATGCTCCCCCATTTTTTTCACTGTTAAATTCACCAGTAGCTATCCAGTTTTTTAAATAGTAATATATACAAGTTTAATTCAACACTTGAGGTACATTCAAAACTTTTCCTTTATCGCCTTACTTTTAAATTTAAATATCTTATCATTCCCTAGTTCAATTATACAAGCAGAAAGATACAATTGCTTCCAGAATTAGTTTCCAAATATTCCTTTTCTCCATGGATTATTTAATATTGTCTCCTCTGCATCCCCTCTGCCTCTGAACTCCCTCCCCTTGAAACCCTTATTCTACTTATAAGGGTTCATCAATCCTGAATTTCATTTATCAAAAAAAAAAAAAAGGGAAAACATGTAACACAACTTTCCAAGATTGGCCTCCAAAGATGGAACCTTTGAGATACAACTCAGCATGGACAAGCACAAACCCAACAGCACAAGACAAACCAGAGGCACAGACAATGTAGCAAACCAGATCAGGTCTAACCTGCTGCCTCAGCTCATCTCCTGACAAAGGTTTAAGTGTTCAAGTCAGATTCACGCCCCATCTTCTATACTCATCTCTCCAAAGCTCTCTGTGTAGCAACCACTTTCCTTCCATCCTCAATTGCAGAGAGAGAGATTTTCCTGCAGACTTATTTTCTGTGTATTTCCACAAAAGTCTGACCTCCATAGTTGGCTTGCATGATTCCACAGAAACTACTTTTACTTGTTTATTCAGTCTGATCAACACAAAACACAAGGCAATAAAATCTTGGGAATGTTTATAGTTCTCTATTTCTTATGTTCCTCATTTTTTTCTGTTTTCACACAAGTCTTGTCAGTTTCTTGCTTGAATTGTTCAAGTTTTAAATATTTTTAACACTCTTTAAAACTTATGCAATCCATGCCACTCTTCAATGTCAGAACATTTTCCTCAAAGCAGAAATAAACCTTTTGCTCATTAGTAACCACATCCCTCCCCTCTTTTCTAGTCAGGGCCCACAGGGAGAGTACTGTATATTTCTGTATATTTTACAATTAAAACTTTATATAAAAGCTACGCTCTTTGGGGGAGAGGAAGCGGGATAAAAACAAACAAACAAAAAACAAAACCATGCTATCCCAAATTCACAGCTGAACCCTGGTGGCATAGTGGTTGTGTGCGGGACTGCAGCCCACAGGGTTGGCAGTTCAAATCCAGCAGCAGCAGCTCTTCAGGAGCAAGCCTGGGCTTCCTACTCCCGCCAAGGCATTGATGTCACACACAAAAAAAATCACAACTTTGACAGTTAGAACTCACCCCATTGCTCTGTAGCAGAATTACCTGGCGATCAGCTGGAACACTGGGGTTCTTATCAACTAGGAAACCATATGGGAAAGTGCTATTCATGTGACTCAGAGTCAGCATGACGGCACCAAACAACACTCTCAGTATTCCACTCGGAATTCCTGAAGACTACCCATAATTCAGCACTGATGGACTAACCCAAAGATTGGCCGTTCCTTCCCATGCAGAGACTCCTCAGAAGACATGAACTCGAATGGCCTGTCTATGCCTTAGGCAACTGGAAAGCACTTATAGTTTGTGCATTGCCTTCCACCTGTGGGAGGTGGTGTGGAAGTTGTCTCTTCCACTGGGGTTCCTGCTATTTGCTGAGGAAACCTACGATGTGTGTGTGCTCAACTGAGGGACACAAGGGAAAACTGCAGTGTGTGCACTCTCTCAAGTGACAGTTCTTAATACTGGTATGGCATCAAAATTCATATGCCATTATTAAAAACATTGATGCTTAGGCAAGGCTATTTAAGTTTCTACTTCATGGAATTTGAGTCTGTGAGTAGTAATTTCAATATGCAGTGGCATGCAGTATGAAGGAGAGCTGTACAGTTGAGGCATACTGAGAATTATTTGAATTTTTTTGATTTCTCTGACAAAAATAAAGCTTTAGCCTTGTCACCTCGTCAAAGGAACATGAAGTAATACAGATTTTGTTGTTGTTGTTGTTGTTTAGTAATTTCACTTTGCTTCCCAAATATCCGCCCTAATTTGTTTGAATAAGAGACCAGCTTAGAAGATGAGTAGATGAAGGATGGGTTAGTAGATAAATGGGAAGGTGGGTATATGAAGAAGTGGATGTGTGGAGAGATCCAGAGTTGATATATAAAGAAACTCAAGAATAATAGGTTAGACTGCACCAAAGGAATTGGAAGGATAAATGATTAAGGCCTGCGTGACTGGTAGCTGAACTGATGTTTGGGAAGTTTGATGGAGTTATATATAAATGAAGGAATGGAAAGCATTCAAAGAAAAATAAACAGTAAATCTTTTTTTTTCTCATTACAATAAATCTTATAATGTTTCATTGCAATTTTTCACCAAACAGCCCAAGGGGAAAAAAATCTCATGCTCAGGAAAATGTGCCATTTAAAACAGACTTAGTCGCCAATTAGTTATTCATTTGTGGACTCGATAGAAGTAATTTGTGATTATGCCACCGCGACATATCAATCTTGAGGGACCTAAATAGATAAGGCCAAGTGACAGTGACAAGACCAGTGTGATAGACATTTCAGCCTCCATATTGACAGCGACAATTGCCAAGTCTGCAACCTCATTCTCAGCAGTGAGATCCCAGTGACAGGCATGGCAGTCCAGTGGAAACCATCTGCTGCATCTCCATTAAGGAAAAACAAACAAAAGGAAATAGTTAAACTAAGTAACTGAATTGCAAAGATGGCATTTTGCTGAAACCAGAGCTATAGTTCTAACATGCACCAAATTTTTTATTGGAATAAAATAAACAAATGAGTGTTGTCATCTGCATTTAACAACTATTTAAGCATTAGAACAAACCTTTGGAATGGTTTTATAAAGATAATAGTGAGATTTCATTGTAACAGTAATCTGAAGGAAATATTGAGTTAACTTTATTGTTTTTCTCTATATAGCCCTAATATTTTATGATATACTGTTCACTAAAAAGTCTATTAATCAAACACTGATCTGAAAATTCTATTTATTTTTTTCTTTAACTCTGTCTGGTTTCATGAAAATTGCCCAGAAACTTTGAACTAGTAAATGCCAAAAAAAAAAAAAAAAAAAAAAAAGACCGAAACCCAGATTTAAAATGTGTGTATTAGGGATATTTTTTGCAACCTAGTGTAAGCACTGCATGAAAACATTGGTCTCAGAAGTCAAAGAATTTCAAATAACTTTCCTATGTATATTTGATATTTCAAAGTCACTAATCTTCATCCTATTGAAGGCTACATCTTATTTTGCTCAAATGGATTATTTTCAGAAATGAAAATAATTATTTATATTTTTAAGTATTAGAGATTTTCAAAATAATTATTTGTAGGGCTGAACCCCAGTGTCGTAGTAGTTGGGCGGGGGACTGTAGCCCACTGGCTTGGCAATTTATATCCAGCAGCAGCTCTCCAGGAGCAAGACTGGGCCTCCCACTCCCACCAGAGGACAGTGATGCCCCCCCCCCAAGAAAACAAATATAATATATATATAATTATTTGTATTATTAAGTATCAGAGATTTTCCATCAGTTTCTCTTATCCAATATTATAATCAGGAAGCTCATTTGTTTAAGCATAAAAAGAAAACTTCCATTTTTCTTTCCACTCCCAATGCTATAAGAGAAATGTATAATATAAAATCCCATCAAAATGTTATAACTCCTCTATCACATATCTTATTTAAAATGAGCAGAACTTATCTTAATTTGTGTGTCATATCCTTCAACTCAATGCATGTTTCTGGAGTGCAGACTCTGTAGTATATAATTTTTATATTTTTATAATCTATATAATTTGCATATTATATGTCACATGATAAGCAATATCTATGAAATTAAATTCAGTAATTGTTAATGCTAGTCACCATTTTACTAACAATGCAGCAGATGTACTGGCAGCTAAGACTGAAGGGAGTCTTACATTCGGTATTAAAATGATGAAATCAGGTACTATTACTCTATCAAAAGATTTGTAAGACATTTGTCAATAATCATAAATCATATTAATAGCTATTATTATGTCTACCACATATTGAACACCAACAGTATATCAAGTACCCTTACCACATTTGAACGTATTAAAATCCATTCATACTTTTCCTACATCATATTATAGTGTAAAGATAGTATACTTAATTGACAGTTTTCTTTAATCAGATGTTGTTACTAGGTATTTTTTCAAGTATTTATCTGATCCAATGGTGAATAAAAATTACAAACCCATAAGGACTTATATTCAGCTGTCTGTAGAATATTAAAAGTGAAGTGGTATAGGAAAAAAGTAGAGATGAATAGGTGATGGGAACTTCAAGCATAGTAGATAAATTGAATTTTTAAAAATAAGTAAATGAAGTCCAGATACACTTATGTGGTGAGTTAACATTTGAGACAAAAACGGGGTCATGTAAATGATTTAGAAAAAGGGGGCTGAGCCCCAGTTGTGTAGTGGTTGAGTGCGGGACTGTGGCCCATGTGCTTGGCGGTTCAAATCCAGCGGTGGCTCTCAGGAGCAGTGCTGGATAGCTCCCATGACCACCAGAGGGCAGTGATGCCAAAAAAACCCCACAAAAAACGACAACAATAAAAAAGAATTTAGAAATATATGGATGAACTTCAGAAGCATACGAGCTGGTTTTGTTGCTGATCTGCAAGGTCAGACATGTTAAATCACCACCTGCTCCAAGAGAAAGGAAAGGCTTTCTATTCCCATAAGAATGACAGGATCTGAAATTCACAGGGGCCAGTTCTACCCTGTCCTTTACAGTCAGTATTAATCTTTTTTTTTAATTAAAAAAAATTTTTTTAGGCATCACTGCCCTTTGTTGGTGGGAGTAGGAGGCCCAGCCTTTGCTCCTGTGAGCTGGAATTGAACCTCCATCTCAGTGGGCTGTAGTCCCGCGCACAACCACTACATCACCGGGGCTCAGTCCAGTCACTATTAATCTTCATAAATTTTATGACAGTTAGTTTTGAAGGTTTTTTCTGTACTTCCAAAAATTCTGTTTCTTTATGTAGTATATGATAAAAATAATACTAATGACTTAGAACTTGATTTGACTATATTAACACAAGTTACTTTTTGTTCAACATTGGAAGTGTAGAAGAATTGGTAATTCTTGTTCATTTATAAGATGAGTGAGCTGTTAGCATGCTTGAAGAACTCTTGCCTCCTCTCTGGAGACTCCATAATGTTGAGGTTTCAACTATGCCTTAGAGTTTGGTTATTGCCAAATGATGTGTCTCAAAGAGTTGGGATTTACCATGTTTTAATCCAAGAGAAAAGAGCAACATCTTTTGGAAAAGAGGCCATGCAAAATGCTTAAAATCCTGTTAAATTGTTTTAAATACATCCAAAGAGTAAAAGAACACATAGATTCTTAGTGCATAGTCGGATATTTGACAAACATATGTAGATTTCCATTACTGCTGATTTTTGTACAACAAAATTCACTCAGTGAAACCAAACTTTTGAAATAATATTTGGGTTAGCATCCACTGCAGCTCCAGGATATCTTTAATTGTGACAAAAGAAAACAATCGACCACGTCCAGTCTCCAAATAGCAAGAGGATTTTCTAAAGTACAGAGAACCATGGCACTCAATCAGAATATGAAGAAACATTTGAGGGACTTAATAATCTTGAGATCTACACAGTGCACTAGATTTTACCCACCGCCCCTCTGCACTGTTACCAGTGATATTAATACCAACAATCCTGTACCTTTTAGAAGGGATTGCTGCCATTGTCTGTTTCTGCCATGTCTTACCTGCCAGGGATAAGAGAAGGGGAAATGTACATGATAAACTGAAAAACCTTCCAAAGGAATATTCCTTGGTCTTTTAATAACTCTGAATCTTCAAAGGGTTCAACAAGAGGCATGCTTTATATCAAAACGGACACTTTATAAACCTAGACTCAAATCAGGAAATAACATTTTTAAGTGCCCTGGAAGAAGATAAAAGAACATACTTCCTTCTTCCTGGAAGTCTGTATGTAGCAATAGTATTGCTGTTATTATTATTTTCTCTCATTATTTGTGAGGCCATGACAATATACTAACTATTGTAAATTCAGTGTGTATGAAAACAGACTCAATATAGTGATTCAATTAGTTGTCTGCCAAAGGATTCAGACATTAAACAGCTCGATGAATAAATGGACAGATGATCACCGTAGGAAGTAAGGATAGACTGTCACAGTTATCCATTGTACAGTCACACAGGTGCTCACATGGCAGCTGCAAATCAGCAATAAGTGAATAGCAACTGTCGGTCTGCCATAACATTCTGATAATCTTGTACATTTCCATATAAACTGCAACGGCAAAACAAAACTGCAGTTTGGCCCAAGCTGCGTGGAATGCTGCTTGATCCTCTGTGTAATTTAGCTGGAGAGGAGCGGTTGCCATGCTGTTTCTCCTCCACCTCCCTCTGGGTAGGAAGCTGCTGTGAAACGGCTTCTCAGCTGCATTCCTGCGGCCAGGGAGACACGGAGCTTTCACATCGCCTTCTCTTGCGTCCAGCTGTAAACGGTAAAAGTGATCGATTGTAGTTCTGCGTTGGCTCTCCAATCCCAAAAATGCCCACTGCTGGTAGAGTTTATCATCTGGCAACCCTGGTTTTGTGTTATCTATAGGGATTTGTTACATGAATTGCTAATCCGATATTGACTTCCCTTATGCTTCTAGAGTGAATCATAAATTTCCAACATGATTTGGACTCAATTTTTTTATAATAACTAAATGTATGAAAATGTGGAAGTCAGCCTAGAAGCTACCCAGCTCCAAGCTTTTGCTTTGTATTGTTGTTATGTGCAAGAGAGTCCATTGCGTCTCCTTCTGATCCCATGTACAGCAGAATTAAACATCACTCGGCCCTGTTCCACTCGCTTGCTGTTATGCTTGAGTCTGTTGTTAGAGCTCTTTGTCAGCCCACCTGATTTAGGTGGGTTCTTGTTTGCTCACTCTGTGAATTCTTGTTGCTTATGAAGCGTGATATCCCTTTCTCTGGTCTCTCCTAATACCATCTTCAAAGTACATGATATAAAATATCGTCATCCTTGCCACTAAGGATCTTTTTGGCTATATTTCCTACAATATTGGCCCTTCTTCTAGAAGTCCATAGTGTTTTAAATATTCTTTATGAACCCTCAAATTCAAATGATGTTGTTTAAGGAGAGCTTGGTTGAAACCTATTAATCAGGGTCTTCCAAGCATCCCAACCCAACATTCAATGGATGCTTCCATTTATTCAATAAAATCTACAATATTAAAATGTTTTGACTAAAATGTTTATTCAGTAAAATGTTTTGAACACCCCAGCTGATGACAATGCTAAGAAGAAAAGAAGGTAGTAAGACACAGAAGCATATAGCATAGGTGCTAAACTCATATTTGGGGTTTAGAAGAATTAGAAGAATTTGTCTTTTAAGAATTAGTAGGGGTTTTGTGGATTTACAGGATTACTTAGAAAGAGTTGTAGGGTACCAGAAAATTTTCTGTGATTCTAGGGAGAAAGACTAGATGTACATTAATGCTCTGATGTGTGTAATAGCATGCCTCAAGCAGTGAGACATAAGAAGGCCAATGAGATGTTCTAGGATCCATTTATATAAAATTTCTCTTTTGACAGCCAAAACATAGAAATAATACTTCACTAAAACCCCCCACAAAGCTTCCACACAAGAAGCCTTCATTATTGCATCAATAAAGATGGATTTTTGAGGCATGAAATACCTCAAGACCTCCCTAAATTAGACAAGGGCATTTTGATAAGAAAAGTGGATACTTTGGGGGTGAATTTTATGACTAGTGAAGGAAGAAAATACTTGACTTGCCTTAGAATAGAGTTTTAAGACAAAAGTAGTAGTTTTAATGATCATAAAATAAACTGAAAGGTTTGAAAAATGGTTGTGAAGGACTAAAGTCAATAAGGAGACATTGCATTTTTCATTGAGAGCAACAGAGGAAAAGACAGGTTTCTGGGGAAAAGCAAGGCACAAGCAGAAAGTTGCTGCTCTTGGAGGTTACAAGAGAATAGATGGAGGGTAAAGTCAGGGACCTTTATGAATGCATTGTAGTGATCAAATCAAGAGCAATAGTGAGGAACTAGCTTTACTAGCCACAATAAAGATAGAGAAGAAGAATGAATTCATTACTGAAAGGACTGGAACAGAACACAAACGAAGACAAGGATGAAGTGTATGGTAGAGAGAATGACTCCTTAAAATAAACATATATGACATGTTCAACTTGTGAATATGTTTCCTTCCATGACAAAAGATAATTTACTGAGTTGGTTATGGTTAGTAAGGTGAGATTTTTTTCTGTATTCTTTGGATGGGGGCAGTGTCTTTATGAGCCTTATCATTCTTTTTAATTGGAGGCAGGTGGATTTGTCAGAGAAGGGGGAATGAGATCTAGGTCTTCATTATGCAATCATGAATTGAGTTTCTGGAAATAGATTCAACTCCAAAATTTCCAGAAAATATCAACCTGCCAATACCTTGAGGTTAGCCTTGTGAAACAGATTTTGGATTTCTAACCTCCAAGATGGCAAAATTTTTGTTGTTTTATGCAAAAGTATTTGTGAAAAATAATATTTCAGCAATGCAATGGAGAATTGTTAATAATAAGATGAGAGAGATGGTTATGATTTTAATCACCTCCTCTTTGATCTGGAGGATACAGAAGCAGACTTGTTGGAAACATCTTTTTTTTTTTAAGGCAGGTGCTAAAGTTCTTCACAAATGGCCATATTTAAAATACCAAGAGATGAAAAAGGAATCACAGGACTAAGTAGACTGTGGCATAGAAAAAAACCCACAAAACAGATAAAATAGATGAAAAGGTGACAAACACATTGCCAAAGGTTTAGTGGCATATTTCCAAACCCGAAAGGAATAAAAAAATTCACATGCTATGCAAAGGTCGAGAATAGCACTGAGGCCTACATTGTATGAGATGCTTTTCAACTTTAGAAGGATTTTTTGGTAAAAAGTTTTTGCCCGTTTGTTGGATAGGGAAAGTGTTTGGAATCCCAGTATCTCACCCACCACCCCCTATTGAAAACACTCTCCAGGTGTCTTTTTTTTTTTTTAAACTATCACATGGAAGATGCTGGCATTACAAAGATGGAGGACTGTAGAAGGTTAAACTTGTGCTGTGAATTAAAGTTGTCTAATTGTAAGTATTCTAAGGGCCAATCTTTTTTTTTTTTAATCAATATACCTTTTTATTTTCTTTTCTGAAGGGTTTATCAATCTTGGACTTCATGCAATTAAAAAAAAATTTTTTTCATGCAATTTTTATCTTAATCATATAAATGAACATACACAGGTCTCACATCATTAATGAGATAAAACTAAGATTATAATAGTAGGAGAAAATATTTAACTGGAAGATATTTATGTGTTTCATCAGTGTTATACTGCACCCTGCAAATATTATCATTCCACTAAGCCCTGGGACTTTTCAATTTTCTAACAAGTAGGTTTGGGGTCTCCACTTTGTCTATGCTCCTTACTTCAATTCAATTGCTTGGTTGTGAGTTTCTGATACCTATTCCCATTGACACCTCATGATCACAGAGGCCCCTGTGTCTCTTCCATGTGGACTTTGCTGTTCACCCTGCTTGATGGCAGCTTGTTTAACTTCAAGCCCTTAAGTGCTCAGATGCTATGCCGTTTAATAGCCAGGCACCATCAGCTTTCTTCACCACATTTGCTTATGCACCTATTTTGTCTTCAAGGTAATTTTTACGTGAACAAAGTTCTTTGGGAAATTTTAGAATTAGATCAGGTACCCAAAGATATGGTACCTGGTATTACAAGGGTAGATCTCTTTGTTTGTGAGTTGTTTATAGCTTCAAATTCTCTTTCTTCACCAATCAAATTTTAGTGATACTATTTACCTCTTGAGGTTAATAAAAACATTTTGAGAAATCATTTATGGTGAAGCCATATGTACTTGTCATATGTTGGTAATTCTAAAATAGTATTTGCTGAATGAGGGTGAGAAAGCAAGATTGAAAGCCAATAGTAGGTAAGAGCATATGTTTGAATAAAAATAGAAGTTCATGAATATTGCTACATAAAAACTGAATGTTTTCTACATAACTTATACTCAGCTCACAATGAAAGGGAATAGCTCATTTTTTTCTTATTAATTAGCAAGCTCTGTTACTTATAGGACAAGGGTTTTATAAGAAACAATTATATAGTGACCTGATAATACCTGCCTAAGAAATTTGAAAGCAGAAATGAATAGCTATTTTCAAAATATAGAGTCTATAACTGATCACAATGATCCCTGCTGGCATCATTGGTTATACATTGGGTGGCAACTATGCGAGTAACAGTGTAAACTCATCAGCTACTCTGGATGAGAAATAGGGGGCATTCTACTGCCATGAAGATGTACATCCTCAGAAACCCAAACTAGCCTGGTCTTTTAGGGTCTGTAGGAATCAGAATTAACCCATAGAAAATTCTGGACTATGCACACTTGCAATTTTTGTTTGCTAGAAAACTTGAGACCTACAAACACTAAATGAATTCATAGTAACTTAGAAAATGCTGTTCCTTTCATGAAATCAATGAATTCCTTAATAAGGATAAATTAGTTTATTCTAGAAGAAAATTCAAATCAGCATATTTTACTTAAGTTCATATAAATCACAGAAGCCTCTTTTATTCAATGCAAAATATAAAAGTATGCCTCTTTACTTTATTTTTAATGATAGACCTGATGACTTGAAAGTTCATAATACTAAGGATATACACATAAGCTCCTATGGGCATCAAAGTAGTGGGTTGGGGGAGAGGTCGGGCAGTGTAAGATATGACAGAACAATAACAATGTGTAAAGTATTGAGGGTTGGTGGAGAGGAGACAGCAGGGGAAGAGGGGAAGGGATGGAAAAGCTGACACTAGGGGCTTAAGAGAAAAGGGGGACAATTGCAGAACGATAATAGAAGTGGATATGTGAGGGTGCTTGGCACAGTATTTTATTTATGTATTGTGAAAAATGATGTATGAACCCCTAATAAAATGATTTTTTTTAAAGTTCATATGTTGTCAGGATGTTTTGTAATCTCTTATCTGTGGAGGGCAGACCCTCTTTTTTAGGATCTAGGGAAAGTTTATCAAGAAAGTATCATGAAAATTCTGACATGATTCTCTTGACAAATACAAGTATAGCAAGCAAAATCTGTATGAAGATGGCTTGATATTTAAATTGATGTACCTATGACAATTGCCATACATGAAACAATAGATGAAAACTGTCACTCTTCCTTCCTGCCTACATGGTTTTCCATATTCTCCTCATATCAATTCTATATACATAGTCATTGTAAAGTTAGTATCAATGTCTCCACAAAATGAATGGCATGCTAAATGTGTTCTTTGGAACACACCTGACTGAAATACATTTTAAAAGAGTGATTTTCCTCCTGAAAACTTCATTATATAAACTGTCTCTCAAGACTTGCATGCTACTTGGTGAAGATGGTGTTTATGATGCTCCCCAAGTTTGTTGATTCACATTCAAAGGGTTTCTGAAATATCTGCCATCAAACAAAGGATATCAACGCAACTTGATGACCATTACAATAACATTTCATGCTTCACTAGCTCACCAAAAAGCTGAATAAATATTGCAAAGTTTCAAAAAGAAACATTTGAATGGAAAAAATTATGTGAGATAAATTCAGAAGATATTTTTAGGAAAAGTAATAGGTTACTAAGACTTAGGAGATATATTTTTCATTCATATTATTAATATGATAGTGGAAAAACATGGGCTATTCTCTTCAATCTATTTTGAAATGTGAGTTAGAATTAATGTTGAAATATCTAAAATAAAGGTTTTCTAATTTACCCTGATTCAACTAGAAATGACTTTATTATATAAAATATTTGAAAAGTCAAGAAATCACTTATTCTGAAGAGTCCTTAAGGACCATGTAGTCCAAAAGTCTCATTTTGCAGACAAAACACGTGACCACAATGAGTATTAAAAGTTCTGCATCTGACGAGGACAGGCAAGTGGGGGTGTTTGACACAGTATATGTAACTATGTATTTAAATTTAGCTATGTATGATGAAAAGAGATGTACAAGCGCCCAATAAAATGATTTAAAAAAAAAGTTCTGCATCATGTATAATTCACTAACCGTCTATCCTTTTTGGAATGGCAGAGTATTTAAAATCTACGATGCAGAATTAACAGTTTTCTAGTGAGGGAAGTTCCACTTTATTATTGTTTTAAATAATTCCATTTGGTAATTGATGGTGTTGAACACATTTTCATGAGCTGAGTGCTATTCAATCCTTAGAGCTATTTTAAATTGAGTGTCTTTCTCAGTATTGAATTATGTTATGTATATATGCAAACATGTTTTTGATACAAGTCTAATGTCTAATATGTGTTTTGCTAATACTTTCGACTAATGTGTGTCTTGAGTTTACATTTATGCAGTAGTAAATATTGTAAGTTTCATTAAATGTAGTAAAGTTAAATTATGTTACATTTTTATTATGATTTTAGGTGCTTTATCATAAGAAAACCTTGTCCTAAGAACACACTTTGTGTCTTTTCCTAGAGTATATATCTTACATTTGACATTTAGATCTAGACTTCATTTCAAATTATTTTATTGACTTGTGTGAGATCAAGGTGAAATAATCTTTATTTTATATAGATTTGTATCTGTACATAGATATTTTTTATTGTTGCAAAAGTCTGTTCTTACTCCAGTACTACACCATCTTTATTATTGCAACTTTAAAGTTAGCTTTTAAATAATGTGACAAAGACCTACAACCTACTTTTATTTATATATTTTTAAAATCTACTTTGAATAGATTACATTATGATATATATTTTAGAATCAGCTTAGAAATGTTATTTTTAAATTTTGTTATAATTTTATATTGTTTATATTTTTCAATAGATTAATTTAAGTTGGATAACATGAAATACTAATATTGAATATTTTCACTCCTAGATATAGTCTCATGATAACATTTTAGCTTTGGGCTAATTAAAATAAAATTTGCTGTTGTTGAATGATGTTTTTAATTTGATGTTTTTAATTTGGGGATGATTTCTTTTTTAATTCAGTACTTTAAAACTATAAAACTGTGTCATAATGTTTCAGTTTTCATACTAAATCAGTTTTATGTCGTTGCCATTTATATATATATATATATATATATATATACATTGCTTCTCTTTTAAAATTCTAGATGATATAAAGTTAATATTAAGTTTACAAAGGTTTAACTATGATCTAGTCACATGTAAGGTTCTTTGCCTGTACTTTAACTGAACTTTTCTGAACTTCTTGAGTCTTTATTATATTTTCCTTCAAATAAGGAGTGTTTATGCATTAAATGTTGATTCTCTGTTCATTTTTTCACTCCAGTCTCAAGACAACAATTCACATATGTTTTTGTTTAATATTATCCTCAAATAACTTAGACTGTATTGATGGTTCTTCAAATATATTTTGTCACTATCCCTAAAAATATTTCATTTATTTTTATCTCGCCTCATATTCATGACACGCTGATAGCTTTGATATCAGCTCTGTCAACTAATGCTTTCTTTGTAGAATTGTATTTGGTTCTATCTTATAATATCCTTTAAAAATAAAATTATCTCTCTGATTAATTAAAAAAATAATCCTGATAGTCCTGCGAGATAGGTATTAAACTTTGAAAACTGAGTTTTCCAGAGTTCTAAGCCACCACCCAGTGAAAGACGCGGCTCTCTGTTACAGTGCATATTTTCAGAAATCGTGTGCTTTGTAATGGATGCAAGATTGGGTTTGGGCTTCATTCAGTGAGAGCACATTGATTTAACATTCTCAATCATGTTTTATAGTAATTTCCCATTAATGTCAATATGTGGACCATCTATGTCACTTACTTTTTTTTTTTAGTAAGAGTCATGTGGTACACTTATTTGAATATCTGTAGTTTTATTTTGTGCTGTTCAGTGGTATGGATGGAACAGTGAAACTATAAATTTTGGTAACTTCTCAAAATTGTTAGATTTTTGTCTTGAAGTGAGAACACTAACTTCAAACTGTTATGCAGGGCTGAGTTGATATTTTGTTAGGGCAGAGGCCAATTTAAAAAATGAATATATCTTTAATTTAATTTTTAAAAAATATTTCTGTTGGAGAAGCCTAGTTTTTTATTTGGTCATGTCTCAAGCAGAAAAGCTGAACCTTTTGTTTCTAGGTAGCAGAAATAATACCTTAACACAATGGAATTTTTTTTAAAAGTTACCAAAAGTCAGTGATTTGCATGTGTTTTGCTTCAGAAGTTTTCAAAGTCATCATATATAAATATTTTTCCTGTTCAGTAAGATGTTCCTTTTATTGGAATATTTTAGTCTCATATTATTCTCCTTTAATCTAGTAGCAATGTTTACAAAAAAAAGGTCTAGCACTAATAATGTTTACAGGTTAGACCTCAATATCCTCATTCTGCACTACCCAGAAATACAGGATCTCCTCTATGTCTGTGCAAGTAGAGAAAATTGATAGTTCCTATTATAGACACCACCAATAAATATCTTCATTCATATGTTAATTAGACACCTAAACTAAATTACTGTCTTTGTGACTAGAGAATAGAAAAAAAAAGTAATTGCTTTAAGAAATGATAGTCCATTCCTGAAGTCAAGGACTGAACTCAGTTAATCTTACCTAAAATGTTCAGAAACAGAGAGATGCAGATTCTCCAAAAGCTGAATGTTTTTTAAGGCAAATGAAAAAATAAATTCAATGTCAAAGACATCATTAATATCATGCATGTTGCTAGACTTTCCTTAAGTGATCATAAATGCAATATGTATAAATTCATAATTTGATGAAGATATGTTGCACATTTTATAAAGTAAATTCAATATATTGGTATTTATTTCAAAAGAAAAGGCTTATTTCACAGTATAATTTAGATTTGTTTAAATTTGATTTTAGTAGCACTTAAAAGCAGATGTTATGCTAAATAATTCCTGAGTGATTTGGAATCTAAATTTGGCCTTGTGCATATGCTAGTAATTGAAGGCTAAGTTTTTCAGTAATACTTCCAAGTTATCAATGTAAAATTTATCAGTGTTGCAACAATGAATCAGATTGTCACTGTTAACCTTGATATTACAACATTGTACCCTTTGGACAGGACATGGTAATGATGACTAGAAGTCCTAGGGGAGATTGTAGAAACTGCTTTTTAAATAAGTAGTAAAATTGGAATTAGAGATGAGAACCATGGTGGTGATGGAATTGTATGTCACATCTCTCAAGGATTCTCAATAGTTTCTATAATACTGGGTTGAGAAGAGAACATGAGCTTCACGTATACAATTAAATCACATCATTCCCCATCAATCAACTACCAAGTGTACCCTACAAAGAGCTTGAAAATATCTCTATTGATGAGTCTGTTATCCTTATTTAGTCACAACATTAAATCTTGAAGCTACTCCATTCATTTAGTGGACCAGCTAGGAATACAGACTTTTTAGAGTTGCATTCCAGATCTATATGTGTTATTTACCACCTGCAAGGTCTTGGGCAAGATTGCTAATTAGTCTGTGTCTCAGTCTGTCTCCTTTGAAAAAGATTCAAGTGAATGTCCTTACCAATTAAAATGGTTACTGTAAAGATTTGATTTATTCATAAAACATAAATTAATAAATATATATGTAATTAAAAGTTTGACAGCTCTAACATACCAGTCACTCTATAAAGAAATATGTGGCAACCAGCTTCTGTGAAAATTGCAGCCTTGTAAATGCTACGGTCCGTTGGACTCCATCCTATTAGGTCAATATGATGAGTGAAAATCAACTTGTTGGCAATGCATTTGACATATAATAATTAAGTCAGATGTTCAGTCTGTTGC
This sequence comes from Nesogale talazaci, assembly GCA_004026705.1. NCBI lineage: Eukaryota > Metazoa > Chordata > Mammalia > Afrosoricida > Tenrecidae > Nesogale > Nesogale talazaci. The sequence goes on along the minus strand of PVJH01000037.1, from coordinate 122,558 downwards.
AGAAATTATTATTTGAATAACAATTTCTATAAATTTTAAACATAGCCCCAAATGAGTAATTAAATTATATTATAATTATATTATATTATATAATTATATTATATTATAGTAATTAAAATATATACAAGTAGGAGTTTGATTCTGTTCTATAATAATGTAAGGTGTAATTTAGAATAAAGACTGTAGAATGCAGAATTTAAAATAAAGACTGTAGAATGTTTATATTATGTGGTGTTCCTGTTTGGGGTCAGTGCCATCAAGTTGGTTCCTACCCACTGTGACCCTCTGTAAAACAGAGGGGAAATGTCGCTAAGCACTGGGGCCACTTCTGCAACCACTACGTTAATCCATCTTATCAAGAGTTATACACTTGTCTCCACTGCTCTGCTTTATGTAGAGGATAATTCCTTTGTAAGAGTCTCTCCTGACAACATGTTCACAATGCGTAAGATAAAGCCTCACTATTTTGACCACTATGGAACATTCTGGTTATTCTTCCCCAAAATCAGATTTGCTTGCTCTTTGATTCATTCATGGCAATTTCTATATTCTTCACTTGCATCACCATTCAAGTACATCGATTCTGAATTAGAATGCAGAGTTTCTGATGGTCTCCCATACCCCCGTCTTCTCACATGCTCTCTGCAAACAGTTCTACATCAGAGGGGAGAACACACCTGCATGTTGTGGTTTCCAAAATGAACATGATGCCATATTACCCTTAATAAGCCAAGTGGAACATTTCTGTTAAAAAATATCTAATGGTTTCCTCACTTTGTTAAATCAATGTCATCTAACGGCTTATTGCATAATCTCCACTATTGCCTAGTCCATCAAGGACAATTCTCATGGAGGACTTGCTCATCAATTAATGCGTCAGTATTACCTAATGTTGGGTATCTCACACCATCTGGTTGTCTGCTTTAACACTACAGTAGCCAAGTGTTGGAGGGGCGGTCCAGATTCAAAAGATTTGCCCCAGACGTGATGATTTTCAGTGAGTATTTGCAAGCAGCAGATGGACCAAGAAAGAGTCTTTTGGACTATCATTGTCCTGAAGTTTCCTTTGCATTGCTTTTTTTTTCTCTTTGGAGGGGACATAGATGAGCATCAAGGACATATTCAAATGTCTGTGCTGGTCTTCACACAGCTCAATATAGCCCCCTTTTCATCACATATTTAATGTTTTAAATGTCAAGGTATTCGCTGTGTGCAATTCACATCTAATGACTAAAACTCATGAAGATAACACTGTTCTTGTGGCTTGACTGTAATTTTTACATTTGTTAATTATTTTTTCATATCCCTCTTCATTTACTAGAACAGATAACAAAGAGTGTAATTTAAGCATTTCCTAGGTGGCAAGTTAAGCTTATGACTGATTTAGCCTGCTGTGTCTTGGAGGGGAAACAAACAGAAAGCAAAATCACCTAAACAAAGCACAAACTTAAAGCACTGTACATGTTAATTTGGGTTTGCGATAAGCTAGGAATTTGGATTCACTTTTTACTTGGCCCCAGAAAAAAAGGGGTGTTTTTGTTTTTTGGGTTTTTTTTTCCTGCACTGAATAAACAGCTTTGTTTTTCTGCATTCTATTTTAGAACTTATTGCTTGGAAAAGCTTTATACCTTCTGTGTCTCTGGTATGTTTACTAATCCTTGTTAATGAGAATTTAGGAGCCAAAAGCATTTCTGCTTATACTTGGCTGCCAGAAGACTTGGAACAAAATTTAGAGCTCATCCAGGAGAAAGAGATAGAACTTTATGACACCATTTTTGGTGTCCATTTTCTGCAGTCACTGCCCTGACTTTGGCTTCTTACCTCACTTATGGCCCTTATTACCATATATGTATCTCTGATATGTTTTATTGCTGTCTATTATATGTATTGTGCTTTTCATAATATGAAACTTGTCTTGGGGTTTTTCAGAAAAGATAGGGAATACATACTTTCTAAATTTCAAGTAGAAAAGATGAAAGGAAGGACAACTGGCTAATCTGAGATGGAGAGATGAAAAAATGTAATGTGATGAGGTTTTCAAAAATATGTAAGCAGAACTCTAATGATAATTTAGTATCATGCCTACTTAGCTATTTGACACATTTTTGTACAGTAATTCATTGAAATTTTAGATAAAGGTTCTCTCTGGCACTGTGTGATTTTATTTTCTCCTACTTTTACCAGGCAGCTCTTACTTCCAGCTTCTCAGAAAAATAAATAAATTATCTAAAGTGCCAGTCTTCAGAACCTTGCTTCACTTCCAGCACAGACTTGAGGCAGACAGGACAGAGCAGGATTAGAAGCTTCCCATGTGGAGACAAATAGTTTATGCCACGTCATGGCTCACGACGATGTGTACCTTTGGATCACCATCACTCACATACAACAAGTTAATCATTAGATTATGGGCTCTATCTTTAAATATGTTATGAAATTCAAATGAAAAAAAATGTAGCCATATGAGAAATTAAATAATATACCCTTTGCCATTATTTTATTGGGCAGGAGAACTTCACGATCTCTTATCCCGTTGAGCCGTCCCATTTCCCTAGTCTCAGTTTACACAGCCCCTCAGTCTCGAAGTCAAATCCGCACCGTGATTTCAGTTTTGCCTGCTTCGTTTTCCTACTCTGTGCTATCAGGACCTGATGGACAGTTGAAGTGTATTTCCAGTCTCATATCATCAGGTGATGCTTCATAGGTCGAGAGAAATTTACGACTTCATGAATATTTATTTAGTGATTGCATGTGAAAGAAAGCTATTCTGGAATCATACCCAAATCTTTTCAAATAATCCTTCACTTTATTTCATAAGACTTTGCATTTTCTCTGCCTAGCTCTATTGACCTAAAATAAAATACTCTACTTAGTAAAGTTGTCCTGTCTTCTACAGACCTTGTGATGGTTTAACACCCTCAAAGTGTTTGTGTATGTAAGTGCATGTCCCCTATTCAGGAGCCTTGGTGGTGGAGTGGATTACATGTTGGGCTGCTATCTGCAAGGCTAGTAGTTCAAAGCCACCGGTAGCTCTGCAGGAAAAAGATGAGGCGTTCTACGCCTGTCGACTCTGGAATATGAGGCTGCTATGTGTGGAGGGTGATTTGATAGCAATGAGTTTGGCACTGTACTATGAATCAGGGAGCCCACTGGCACAGTAGTAAAGCACTCAGCTGCTCGCCAGAAAAAAAAAAAAAGAAAAAAGATTAGCAGTTCAAACCTACCATGAAAATGATGTCACAGTTAGGTCCCATAAATATTTTCTGTCTTAGAAACTTTATGAGGTAGTTGTATTCTGTCGTTTGCGGGTCACTGTGCATCAGATTCACCTAGCCAGCACTGATTTTGGATTTTAAAGGTTTAGGTGATGCAAATCACACTGGACTGCTACTCAAAGTGTGTCAACTTGAACCCAGTAGTCACTTCCATGCAGAAAGATGTGACAATCTATTTCTGCAGACATCTTTTGGAAGCCCAAAGACAGTTGAACACTATGCTGTAAAAAGTTGGAATCCATTTCATGTTAACACCAAAACACACTCACTGCTGTCCAGTCAATTCTGAACAAATAGCATAGATGGCAATGGGAGGGTCTCTGAGTATAGTAACCCAGAAGTTGACCCATGGAAGTCTAGACCAGACTATCACAATATGGAAGAGCATATTCAATTTCTTTGATCATTTTTCATGTCCTTTCTTTAACCTCTATTCTCTCATGATTTCTTGACTAGTTTATCCTGCCCTCATGAGTTCCTAGATTTAATATTTGAAGTCCTGGAAGTAGATGAATACTTAGTTTTAGAAGACATTTAATGGGGCTCTCAAAATTTCTCAGAAAAAAAAAACTGCTGCATGGAATTAAAGGTGATGGAGTCCTTGCACAAACTTTTTGAAGCCTACTTGTATTTGCCATCTCTCTTATAATCTATTCTTTCTGTGATACAAGATTCCTGGATTTCCTTAATGATGTATAAATTCCAAGTGAAGAACAAAACAAAACAGCCTCAGTTAAGCCATGTTTGTATTTATTGTCTAACAGTTGCATACTCACATTTGCACAGGCACTACAAAGGTTTGCACTAGCACTGCAAATGTATATGCTAGCACTTGCACACAAACTATAACTGTTCTCCGCATTTCATATTGTTATTGCTAGGTTCCATTGGCTTGGTTCTGAATCATAGCGACCCTTTGTACAAAAGAAGAAAACTTTGCCCAGTCCTACACCGTGCTCTCAGGGTTTATGTTCACCCGCAGTGTAGCTATGGTGTCAACCCACCCCAGCAAGGGTTCTCAATTGTGTCCTTCACCTTCACTCTATCAAACATGTGGACCTACTCCAGAGTCTACCATGTCCTGATAATGTGTTCAAAACCCCACCTTCATCACTTCCATGGAACCATCCAACTCTACTTCTTTCAAAACAGATGTGTGTGTTATTCTAGTAATCCATGGCATATTTATCTTTCATCGGTGACATAGTTCAAATACATCCATCCTTCTCTGTTCTTCCTATTTATTGTTAAATGATTATAACAATATTTTGAGATAGGTGTTTTACTATCCCTCTTTTTCACAGAAAAGCAAACTAGGTATTTCCCAGGAGCATTTACAAGTAGTACAAGTTAAATATCTGCCTTCAGACTCCAGTGTGGTGCGTTCTACTTTTATTTCCTGTCATCTCTGTTTGATTGCTTTCTGGAGTAGGAGACCAGGAGGAAAAAAGTATTCAGTGTTTCCAGACATGTGCCGTGTATTACACGTAGAGATGAAATTTATACTTGCATAGTATTTACAGGAAATTTATGCTTGCATAGTAATGGATCTTTATTGGAGATAATGTGACCGCTCAATGTACTAGAAGCAAATATCATTTGGGGGAATTTACCACTTTCCTTAAGTTTTTCATTAATTTAAAATAATATACTTAATATGCCAAATAATCCATGCTGTTTTGCTCTTTTCAATTTTATTTCTCTGTCACTTGTCCACTTATTCAGTATGATCTAGAGCCATTGAACTAATTTTCTTCAAAATATGCTGCTAAATTCTTCATAGGCCTCTGAAAACCCTCTTCCATTATTTTTGCCTGATTTGGTTATCTCATGATTTATGTCATTGTTTAAATTTACTTAATCAGATCAAATCCCTTGATGGTCCATATAAGTATCAATTAGCTTTTGCTGGAAGGCACAGATCCTCCAATCCAAAGCTGAAACAAAAATGTATTTTTTTAATCACAAACATCAGTGGATTGGTGGGTAATCAGTAATCTTGGTCATGCTTATATATAGCTTTTTTTCACCTGAATAATTTGCTACTTATCAGGATATAATTAAGGGTGTTCTCCTTGACATGTGATTCCTTTTACCCAATGCCAGTTGTTATGCATATGAGATGGCTTTACAGTTCAAGTATTCATGACAATGGTTTGTTCTCTAGTTTGGACTTCAAGATAGCAGTTTAACTAAGGCAACTCTGCTATAGTAGGTTAGCTAACCCATCTTCCTCTGATGATAGCAGATGAGAAGAGAAAAGGTCAAATTAATGCATTTTTTTTCAATACAGTAGACCAAACTAACTTCCATGGATGAAATCAAAATCAATAGGGAGGTGAATATACTTTGCTTCTTGGCATGAGGAATTTTAAATTTACATGGCCACGTATTTGGATAAGAAAATTTTGCAGCCCACTGGTTTGGCAGTTCAAATCCAGCAGCAGCTTTCCAGGAGCAAGGCTGGGCCTCCCACTCCCACCAGAGGGCAGTGATACCCCCCCAAAAAAAAGAACCTCAAATTTTGATATTTGATTCATTAATGTTACCTCCATATTATTTATTCTTCTTTCTAGTCTGTTAAAAAATAAATTATCCGTATTTTATTGAGGCCAGTGATTTTTCATATTTACCATTATACCACCTGTGTACAGATTAGTGTTTGATATTTATGAGTTTGTGAGTTCAAAGTAGCTTGTAAAGAATTCTGGGCTGAGCCTCGGTGGCTTTGTGGTTGTGCGCAGGACTGTGGCCCACTGGGATGGAGGTTCAATTCCAGCAGTGGGACTGGGCCTCCTACTCCCTCCACCGGAGAGCAAAAAAAAGAATTCTGATAATATAGAAGGCACTCATTATGAAGTACATTGAAATAAATACATTGGTTCATCATGGTCTTCACATATATCAAAATCAAGTTTAATAAGTGAACTGAGCAAACAAATCTGTAGCACCTTCAGGAAACAACCAGATAGATGGAGAAACTATTGAAATTAGTTTTCAATAGTTTTCATTTTACTAGGAAAGAATCATAATCAGTGATCATGGAAACACCAATCAAGAATCCAAATGATGTCTTGCTCTGGGTAGATCTAAGACTACAGATCAATTAAGAATTTTAAAGAATAAAAGATGTTACTTGGAAGGTAAAGGTGTAGGGACCCATGTCATGGTATTTTCAGTCTCCTAATATGCATGTAAGGGTTATACCTTGAACAAGGGAGACCCAAGGAGATTTATGTATTTGGGTTTTTTGGAGAGTGAATAAATCAACTATTGATGGCTGCAAGAATGAATAAAATAATACAAGGAAAGGAAGGAGATTAGAAATTTTACTGATTTTCCTCTTTCTTTTTCCAGGCTCAACAGCTAACTGATCTAGAGCAAAAATTGGCTGTTGCCAAAAATGAACTGGAGAAAGCAGCTCTTGATAGGGTAAGTTTATATCTATGAACTGTCACAACATGGTACTATAATTAAGGATGTCCTCATTGACATGTACTTTCTTTTACTCAATGCCAGTTGCTCTGCATATAAAATGACTTTACAATTCAAATATTCTTGATATTCACTTTGGAAACTACATTATCCCTGTTGTTGCAGCTGGAGTAAATTCATTGGAGGCACAGGCTCTGAGTTCATGAGTTCATTTTTCGTCTGTGCTGTATTTGTTATGTAGTGCCATGAGTAAACATGCCTTAAATCACCAAATAAGATGGTATGTATAACTTGTGGTAAATTAGTTCTGAAGCAAATGAAAGTGGTCAGTGGCTTTTTTCATTTTGGAAATCCTAAATAGTTATGAAAGTAGAAGCATAAAACAAAACACAAATTTAAATGATGCTGCCACATAGAGACAATACAAGAGTAGCTGACAATTTCTTTGGGGGAGGGGGGAGGGGAAACATCACTGCCCTCTGGCGGGAGTAGGAGACCAAGCCTTGCTGCTGGAGAGTTGCTGCTGTATTTGAACCCCCAACCCAGTGGGCGACAGTCCCGCACACAACCACTACACTACCGGGGCTCAGCCCAAGTAGCTGACAGTTTTAAGTGATTCAGTTGTTTAAAGAGGAGCCTTAGTGACATGGGGGCCTACATGTTGTACTGTTGACTGCAAGGTCAGTCGTTCAGAGCCATCAGCTATTCAGTGCGAGGAAGAGAAGGCTCTACTCTCCTTCAGAGTTACAGACTTGGAAACCCACAGGGGCACTTCGATCCCATCCTACGACATCCCTCTGAGCTAGACTAGACCCAGCAGTACTGAGCAAGCCATATAACGATAACACAGGAAGAATGATGCTCTGTTGTGTTTTTTTGACAACAGTTTTATTCAAATATTATTTCTTAACATTCCTTCTTTAAAAGGTCATACAGTTGTTTAGCCACCTTCGTTAACTCCTGACAATGTGGGGGATCTTGTTTTTCCTCATGTGTTTTTTTTCACTTTTAAAATCTCTAAAATGCCACAATAGTACATGCTCAAAATCAACCATAGTGCCCATTCAGTGAATATTTTTTTTCCTTTGAATGCTCTTCTTTTCAGACAAAAAGAAGGAGAGTGTGTGGATTGGGAAAGATAAGATAATATAGAGGTACCAAATCCGAAGATTTATTCTGGCCCATAAACACCCCTAGGTAACGTTTATACGTCTGTAAACCTTTAAAGGAACAGACCACCTCCTCTTTCTACAGTTCTGAATCTCTGAATTTGCAGCCTAACAGCAAGCCTGAGGTACCAGCCCAGATCTATTATGGAAAATAAATTGGTAATGTAATTCAGAAATATTCTTGTGGCATTTTGAAATTTTAAAAATATATCTCACTCCATGTTAAAAAATTAATTATAATTTAAGTTGGTTTAAGGAGCACCAGTTCCTTTCTCCTTAAGCTTACTAAGAATACATGTGTAGAGTGATTTCCAAAATAAGTTATTTCTTTGATCAGTCAGCATATTTATTAACATCTTATGTCATTTTTCTTATATGTAGAAAATATCTAGCCCATTTGAATATGCAAAGCTTTGTTTATAAAAACTGAACTTCCCACAGAACTTCAGATCTTTATGAAAAACAACAAAGGACATCTTAGATTAATTTAAGTTTTCTGGAAACTTTATTCTACCTCTTAGTGGAGATTATTCCCTGATTAAATGGGTGCAATTAGCCTCATACTGTTTAGCAGAAAAGGGTAAATGCAGTCATGAAAGATAGCACCTGGGGCATATAGAGTTGGTATCTATATATGCATTTGCGGACAAAGTATAAATTGTTATATGTATGTGTAGGCAATACTACTGTATCAGCATGCAAGCCATTCCAAAGCTGATTCAGTTATTAGAACTGAAAACAAATACTTAAGAATTAATCATGATAAATATATATAATTTAAAGGAAATGGAAAATTGGATGAAAGAATAAAAATTTTCAGTGAACTTAGAATATATAAAATATAATCAAGGTAAGAAACTTTAGATAAACTCATTATTGTTGAGTCAATTCAAACTTATAGTGATGATATAGAAAGAATAGAATTCCCCACAGCATTTCTCAAATTATATATCTATACAGAAGCTGATTGACACATTTTCCCAAGGTCTAGATGGTAGCTAAGAAGTTCTTACATTTTGGTTATCATCCAAGTGCTTAATCATTCTGTGACCCATATTGGAACAAACAATCTATTTTTCTTTAACATTTCCACCAATGGTTTTAGTAGATTACTACAGTATATTGATGAATACTAGTGAAATGGAAGGATAATTAGTATAAAAGAATATGCCACCTAAAGCATAAATATATATATATATATACCAACTCTCTCTTTATGCATATATATATGCATTTGAGGATATGAGGTAAATATTTATACATAAGTGTAAGGAATAGTACTCTATCAGCGTACAAGCCATTCCAGAGATGATTCAGTTATTAGAACTGGAAACAAGTATATAATTTATAGGAGAAAGGTAAGACTTTCTACTCCCTTAAAGAATTATAATCTTGGAAATGAGCAAGAACTGTTCTAACCTCGCCAATAGGAGTTCTCTGGGTCAAGATCAAATTTATGCCAGTGAATAAAATACCAATATGCAGAAACTTAAATAAAAATCACAGATAATAAGGACCATCTGGAAAAGTTCAAAAATTCTAACATACTTATAATTGTCAGAACTAGTGATGGGGCAAAAGTAGTATTTGTGGGGCTAATGTGAATTTGAATGTCACTAATCATAGGTTTAAACATATCACTAAACTATAGGCATGTTAAATATAAAGATAATCACTTCTAATTGAATCATTGGTTTAAAAGTATATTAACTTGAAAAGACATAGTAAATGATAGCTACCAAGTTTCTGGATTGTATTAATGGAAAAACTTCCTGGTCTAAATCCATCTACAACCAACTCAGTCTGGCAATCTGCTTCTCAGTTACTAAAGGCATTTTAAACCCTGTGGGACACAAATCTACTCTGATATACATGCAGAACCATAATTCCACCTGACAACAACAGGTTTTGTTTTTGTATTTTGGTTTATTCAATCTAAGTATGTCTTAATTATATTGAAACAAGAATAGTCTACATATTCCAAGAATGAGATTGAAATTATCAGATAGCATCAAACAAAATTTGATTTCCACAAAATATCGTTTAAATAATGAAAAAATAAGTTTGTAAATAAAACAATAGGAGGAAAATAATAGACTATGTGAACACTAGCTCCAAAGTAGCTTACATGTGTATATTAACATATTTCATAATCTAATACTGGTATAGACAATGCAGTGGTGACAAGGAGCATTTGAGCATTTCATGAGGAAAATGTCACATTTCTACATCAGTGTTTATTGTAATATTCCTTTAAGAGGTCTATAAATACAAAAATACAGTGTGATGAATGGATTTTTCTGTTTTATGGTATAATTAATAAACTTTATTGTTAAAATAAAAGCTACTTAACCACACTTGTAAGGTGGATTATGTAAATTCAAATAATGAAGTTGAATTTCAATAAAATCATTTGACAAAAATAAAACCACAAATCTACTATAAAACCCTTCCCTAGATATGAGGAACTAGAAATTTTATGTACTATTTATAGACTCATAATTGGTCCAACCCTGTTTAAAATGGTCTTTCAGATATAAAATTATTTCCTTGATGTGCTTCCAGATCATTCCTTCAGTCAGTTAGAAGCCAAAGAGGTTGTGTATGTCTCAGTGTGACATTATCATGATAAACCTTGTGCAAAATAGACTAATCATACAAGATACAGTCTTGGAACCTGCATTTTGAAAATTTTATTGAGCATGAACTAATAAGAAACATTGTGTAGAGCCCCATGGCAAAAGAAACACAAAATGAACACCATTCCAGACTCTTGCGTTTAGAATGAGTGGCTGTGTAGTATCGTGACTCCAATGACATTCTTCAGAGTCACTCAGCTGTGTGCAAGTCACAGATTTTCCATGAAATGATAGTGTTCAAATTTCTCAAATACTTTTTGCTCATTGAAAGTTAAGATGAAAATAATAGAACTTAATTTGTAAGGACAATGAGATATTTAAGTGACTCTAAAATTTAAAGTAATGAGAATAGTTTCTGGCAAATGGAAACCACTCAATCGACTTAATAATTATTATTCAGCAAGATCAAAGAGCCAGACTGTGATAATAATTCCTTCTTTAAAGGAGTTTTAGGATAGTTTTATTCCTTCTGGTACAGTGAACTAGAAAAACACTTCTTACAATTGTGGCATGATTTCAGCAAACCTTATGGACAATATATATGAGGCTCATAAGTTATATCCAGAAAGCCAGGTAGAAATGCGGTCTCTCATAAAGGTAGACTAAAGCTACATAATAATAAAATCACTATTCTCTACATCATCTTGATGTGAGAAATTTTAATGCTCTTCAGATATATAATCCCTAAAAGTGTTATATCTGAACTTAAATATTATGAAAAATATCTACCCACTCAACTTGGTATTCATGCTATATTAAGTGGAAGAATATTGATTTACTTTCTTGATGTAAAGAATAAATATTTCAAGTTATAAAATTCAACCTCATGCTTCCCAAATAATTACTTACTTAAGAAAAAATTATGAATTATACTTGCTTCAGCTACTGCAATGTCAATGGCTTTATGATATTAAATTCTAGACCTAACATTTTCATATTGTTTTAAAAATATCTATATTACTTTGTTCATCATATAATGTAACTCAGGAATGTATATATCATGGCATCCATATTACAGATGAGGCAAAGTTAGAGCTTCCTCCAAAAGCTAATATTAACTGATAATAGAACAATAATGATTCTTGCACTGTGTGGTATCCAACAAATAGCAAGAATATAATAAATAGTTATTAATTGGATTGGTAAGTGAAGATCAGATTGAATAAATAAATGAGTAATATTTTACATGTGAAACCTAGAGATCCCCTAAATTCAATGAAATATTTTGAATAACTTGTCATGGTCAATAGAATAGTTCTCATGAAAGAACTAATAAAAGGCCAAAACCTGGGTTCCTAGTTTCTCAAGATCCATTTAGTGCCAATAGCTGATACTGTCCCCAGATTTTTCTGGAATTGTGTGACTTAATGCAAGTAAACTGAAAAAAATGTGAATCATATCTTGTGAATTTTTGTCAGGAATTGAGAAATAGGAGACTCTGTTGTCTTTTCAAGGTGCCACGGAAAAAATGGGTTTTTACCCTTGCAAAAATAATATTCATATACATACCAATTCTTCACTTCTCGAGGTGGTTAAAATCCATTGACCAGGTCACGAAGCAAAGAAAGAGTGGACACAGCACTACACTCCAGAAACTGCTGGGCTTTTCACACCATGATGTTCTATATTCCAAGGTCTGCCTTTGTGGCTGGCACGTGAGCCTGTCTGAGGTATAGGGCCTAATACCTAAAGAGCTGCACAGCAGGACCTTCACATTCTGGAACGTAAAAGACTCCTGCCCCAAATGATTTCTCAGTGAAGCTTCCCTCCATAGTGGTTGGTTCCAGTGATAGTAAGGGCTTTCTCAACTAAATCATCCTGAGGAAGGGTCTCAGCAGAGCCTTCAGTTGGGTGGTGACCACTCCTGAGTGTCAAATTTCCCTTTGGCCTTTTCCTTCTGCCAGATCTGGTGTCTGTTTTCTCAGGATCCTGTTGTGTCCTATGCCAATCCCAGGAGCCTTCAACAGACTACTGAAAGCAGATTCATTTGGCGAACTTCAGAACTCCACTTCCACTAGCCTGTGTTGTCTGCTGTCTCTATTTCCTCATCCTGGTTCTCTTTCATGAGTTTCCAGGATTCAGAGGAAACCTGTCTGGACTTACCTAACTTTGCAACTGTTTAAGCCATTTGGTGATCTTAATTTTTTTTTTCCTATCAACCACACATATGAGCATCACTGGTTTTGCTTCTCTCCAGAACCCAACCTAACACCCTCCCTCCAGGCTGTTTGAATAAATGGGAAAATGAGCAAGAATCTTCACCTCCAGCACCTCCTCCTGGAACCCTCTAGCTACTAGTAGGACTTCTCAGAAGAGATTCTACAAATTCCACTTGAGCTATCATAACCTGAGTTGCTCAAAGAGCTGCAAAAGTGGCTCTAATGATGGACATTGGCCCAGCTGGAGTTCTGGAGAGGTGATTCTTTCAGCTCTGAATCTGACACATAATGGGTCCCACTGTAGGATAAGATTTGGATAAGAGGAGGAAAGAGGTGGTTTAGGCTGTATTCTTTCTGTAGAAACAAAATGAGTGGTGTTCAGATGTGTACATTTATAGAAAGAGATTTGTATTTTTAAAATCACTTGCACAATTGTAAAAGTGAATGTCATGGAGGCAAATTTAAGTTGAAGATTTTCCCTGAGCCCTAGAGCTACAAAGGTTGATGATAAGGATGCAGGAAGATTGGTGGATGCAGGACTGAATTTGTGCCAGCCACTGATGGCTCCTGGAAGCAGAAGAGGATATTATAACACAATGTCAACAAACCAGATGTAGGATCTAGATTTAGCATAAGAAATGGACTAGTTCCCTCACACAGTCGTTCTACACTAACAGTTGACATTAGCGCAAATGAAACTGCCCTAAATTGTCTCCAGAATGTAACCAGAATGATTGCTTCTCTGATATCCAGAAGAACCCATCATGAAGTTGAACATGCTAGTGTGTCATATCAAGAGAGAATTCTGGCCCACTCACATACACATAAAAGCTGACCAGGTTCTGCACTTGTCTGTCAGTTTGTTGTACTGTGGTGACGTGTGTTGTTCTGTCTTTGGTATTCGAAATGCCATTCTCTTTGATATTTGAAATGCCAATGCGACACCCAAAGGGAACAGGTTTCAGGTAAGTTTCCAGACTAACAAGAGATAACTAAGAAAAATCATTCTTCCCACTGTGGAGAAAGTAGCCACTGGAAGCCTTATGCATAGATCCAAAATATTGTCAGGTACTGAAAGCCTAATGAATGGAAGCAGAGCATGGTGGGAGATAGTACTGGAGGTTACAACCCTTGAATTGTATAGCAATCAAAAAGTGACTGAGGAAGATTTTCTGCATCAGAAAAAGCTGGTGGGACATGATTATATGTACAGAAAAAACATATACTCAGATGTATGAATGTGTGAAGTATGAATCTAAGAACACTGGAAGTAATGAAAAATGAAATTGAACATGTGAAAATTGATATTTTAGACATTAGTAAGATGAAATGGATTGGTATTGACCACTTTGAATCAGGAAGTCATAGTTTCAATATGCTGGGAATGATATAAGAGGCGTTACCTTGCATCTATTATTGAAAAGGACATTGAAAAATTAATCCAAAGCACAGTGCTAACTGTGATAACATTATAGGTATCCTCCCTCAAGGAACCAATCCTCTGATCAATTCATAGATAATTCACATTTGTGCACAAAGTAAAATAGTTATTGGTGAAGACATTGAAGAATTCTGCCAATGACTTCATTTCTTTCTGTTCGATAAAAATACTTTGATAATTCTTAGCAATTGGGATGCAAAAATTGAAAATGACTATGAAGGAACAATAGTAGGAAAGTATAATCCCAATGATAGAAATGAACTGAAGATCAAATTACAGAATTGTTCAAGACCAACAATTTCTTCATAGCAAATCCTTTTTTCATAGCAAATGTAAGAGGTGGCTATCTGGACTTCTCCAGATGGAATGCTCAGAAATGCTCAAATTGACTCCATGTTTGAGACGAGAAGATAGGGACACTCAACATCAGCAGCTAAACCCAGACCAGGAGCTGCCTGTGCAACAGACCATCAATTGATCTTATGTAAGTTCAAGATACAGCGGAAGAAAAGAAAAGCAAGGCTATGGGAGTCAAGCACAACCTTAAATCCATTCCACCTGCATTTCAAGAACTTTTTAAGGTCAGATTTGATGAATGGAATACTGGTGGCAGAAGACCTGATGAGCTCTGGAGGAGTTTAAGAACATTATTCTCAAAGAAAGCAAAAGGTCATGAAAAAGATGGGGTGGGGTATCAAAGTCGATGTCAGAAGAGACTCTGAAACTTACTCTTAATACTGCAGTAGGTGATGATGTCAGAGAGTTGAATAGTTGAATAGCTATTTTTAAAGAGCAGTTCAAGAAGACAAAGTAAAAATACTTTAGTGGACCGACAGTTGGAAAGGCAAAGAGCAAGAACACACTCAGGATATCTCCAACTGAAAGAAGGGAAGAAAAATGTCAAGCCTTGAATTTCAATATTGAATGAGTCTATAGGGAGAATACTGTGTGATACAAGGAGTATGAAATGAGGATGCGAAGAATAAATAGAATCAATGTACCAACAAGGGTTAGTCTGCAATCTGTCATTTCAGGAAATAGCATAGAAAGGAGAAACTTCCAGGTGAACTGAAAGCAATAGCCAAAGACAGCGTCTTAGGAATAAATACTGAGGTGTTTTGTTAAGCAGCTGAAGCAATAGAAGCGCTCATCGATGCCAGGAAATTTGGAAAACGGCTATTTGCCCAACATATTTGAAAAGATTCAGATCGGTACCCATTTCCAAGAAAGATGACTCAACACAATGCTCAAATTATAGCACCACACAAGTAAAATCTTGCTAAAAATCAACAAACAATTGCTGAGTACAGCAATAAATTGATAAGGAGCTGCTGGATGTTCAGGCTAAATTCAAAAGAAGACCTTTGTATTAGTCTGGATAGACTAGAGAAACAAATTCATGGAGACACTTGTATGTTTATAAGGGAGAGGTTTATATACCAGAGCAATTGGACATTGAGAAAACATCCCAACTCAGTCCAGATCAAGTCCATATGTCTGATACTAGCTCATATGTCCAATACCAATCTATATAGTCTTCGTCAGACTCCATGAAACATATGCAAGGATGTCGAATGCAGGATAATCACAGGTCAGTGGATATAATGTCTTTAGATCCAGTGGCATTGTCAGCATCTCAGCACTGGAAGCAGTCTCTACGTAGCTTCTCTGGTTTCAGAGGTCTGGTTGCATCAGGGTAGGTCCACGTAGCTTCTCCAACTTGGGGACTTAGCCTGCATAGTTTCATCTGTCTTCTCATCTGCAATGTGTCCCCAGGAGTGGCAGGGGGAGGGAGATGTCTCCCACTTCCTAATAGGAAGTACTAGATTTCCCAGAATTCTCCAGAGAAGGCCATGCCCACACAGATGCCTTATTGCCTATGATCTGGTTGATAGACCAGATAGACTCCACCCCCTCAATCATAATCTTCTCAAAATGACACCAAATTATGTTACTACCACAACCTGGATCAAGGGATATCATTGCTAATGTCTGATAGGTCATGGCTCAAAGAAAAGAATATCAGAAAAACATTTATTTTTACTTTACTGGCTATGATGGATAACCTTGAAAAGAAGGGGATTTCCAGAACACTTTTATGTGCTTAGGAGGAACTTGTATGTGAACCAGAAGGCAGTTGTACAGGTGGATTTGCTGCGTGGTTTAAAATCCGTAAATGAATGTGGTAGAGTCGTATCATCTCCCAATACCTTTGCAGTCTGTATGCTGAGCAAACAATCA
This sequence comes from Nesogale talazaci, assembly GCA_004026705.1. Lineage (NCBI taxonomy): Eukaryota > Metazoa > Chordata > Mammalia > Afrosoricida > Tenrecidae > Nesogale > Nesogale talazaci. Next base: position 106,202 of record PVJH01000037.1, on the reverse strand, counting down.
GGAGAAGCTGATGTATAAAGAAAAAAAATGCTGCATCAGAAATTGAGGAAGAGTTAGTAATAACTTGCAAAATATGGAGAAGATACAACCTTGCTTACTAAAAGTGAGGAGATCGGCTGAGCCCCGATGGCATAGTGGTTGTGCGCGGGACTGTGGCCCACTGGGATGGAGGTTCAATTCCAGCTCCACAGAGCAAAGGCTGGGCCTCCTACTCCCACCACCAGGGCAGTGATGCCCTAAAACCAAAAAAATAAATAAAAGTGAGGAGATCTTGAAGTACTTTCTGATAAAGATCAAGATTTCAGCCTTCATTATGAATTGCAACCCACTGCAAAGTAGACAAAAATCCTCAAAACTGGTCTCATAGGAAATATCATGCTAATGGAGAAAGGGTTGAAGTTGTCAAGAATTTTTTTTTGCTTTGGTCCATAGTCAATGCTCATGGAAACATTAGTCAAAAGATGAAAAGATTATTACATTGGATGCATCTCCTGAACAAGGCCTATTGAAGTGCTCGATAGCAAAGATGTTCCTTTGAGGACTAAGCTGCACCTGACTTAACCCATAGTATTTTAACTTGCTTCATATGCAGATGAAAGATGGATATTGAGTAAGAGATATCACAGAAAAGTTGATGTATTTGAATTGTGCTGCTGGAGAAGAATTTTGAATGTGTGATGCACTGCTAAAAGGACAAACCAGTCTTGAAAGAAGTATGGTCAGAGTGCTCCTTGGAGGCAAGGATGGAGATACTTCATCTTTCATACTTGGAACATATTTTCAGGAGAGGCTATTTCCTGGGGAAGGACATCATGTTTGGTAAAGTGGAGAGAGTGAGAGAGAATTAGAGAATTTTGGATTGGGAAAATCTGCTGAAAAATACTTCTTTAAAGTGTCAAACAGTGAAGATGACTTTGAGGACTAAGGTGTTCCAGACCAGAAGCTCATATTTGAATAACTTGCATATATATATATATATATATATATATATATATATACATATCAGGAAAATTAACAAGGAATACCAAAGTATATCTAATTTGTTTACATTAGAATTAGAGAATTACAAAGAATAGGAGTGCTACTACATTTTGGCTGCCACAGTTGACTGAAGCATAGGAAGCATTTGTGAGGACGGCCCAGACTGACCAGCGTTTGGTTTTGTTGTGCATAAGGCTTACTATGAGTTGGAACTGACCGGATGATGCCTAACTACCATGACCATTATCATAGCAGGTTATGGAGAAAAGGTAGTCATACAATAATTTTTAAAACACTGTCATAAAGGAAAAGCGCATTCTCAAAAAAAAAATCTGACTATACATCTAAGAAAGATGTGTTTTTTTGAAATCCATTCAACAGTATTTGTTGACAACAAAATGTAAATATATTTAGTCTGCAAAGTCATCTTCACTGTTTGACACTTTAAAGAAGTATTCTTCAGCGGGTTTTCCCAATCCAAAATGTCGTTTAATTTCTTAATGGATGTTCCTATTGACACTTATTGTGGATTACAATAAAGGGAAATTTTTGAGCTTTATCCTAATTATCTACATTTTGATGTTTACCATGTTGCCAGGTTTGGTCCAGTTTTCAGGATGTTTTCCTTGATAGTGAGATGCAATGATAATTACTGGTGATTGAAGTGTGATAATTAAAAGCAAAGAAATGTATCAGTAGTTGAAAACTGTGACCAATGAATGTACCATAGAAATTTATAAGGCCGGTGAATTATTCATTGCATATACCTCTATTCAACACTATAAACATTGAGTATAGATGAAACACACCAGAAATAAATGGACTACTTCAATGAAAAGATACAGAACAGCTTCATATAATCATTCAGAATGAAGGCAAAGATTACACATGGATCATTTGCTATTTCTGTACAAGTTCACATTAAAACCAAAAAAGTTAAAACAAGTGCAGGCAAGCCAAAACTTTGAGCATATCCCAGTTGAATTTAGAGATTCTCTCAAAAATATATCTGACTCTGGAAATTAATGACCAAATGAGTTATATCATGACATACAGAGCAGCATACATTAGAATGACCAAGGTCACTTATTAAAGAGCAGAGAAATAAAATACCAATGTAGATGTAAGTAGAGACTCCCAAACTTTTTCCAGAATGTGGAGAAACTAAAGCAATTTGAAGAAATTATGAACTGGTAGAGCTGAACTGAGTATTTTAATATATGGTATGAGAAGAAGTAAAATATGATAATGAAGGTATAAAGACCTTGAGATGAGACATGAAAAGGTAAGAAGACATTCAGCATTGCTCAAGCTGAAGGAAACTGAATAAAAATTTAAATATCGAGGTATGTTGAAGTATGTTTTGAACAAAAGTCTTTAAAGCTTGAAGCATTAAGGAAGATGGAAGGAATATACAGAGTCATTTAACTAAAAAGGTTTGGTCGACATTCCACTATTTTGAAGGGTGATGTAATATGAACAATCAATGATAATGAAAGATGAAGTTCAAACTTCACTGAAAACATTAGAAATATCAGTCTTCAAGCATTTAAAGAGCCCTGGTGGCAAAGCTGTTACACACCAGCCTGCTACCTGCAAGAACTGATGCAGTACCTGTTGAAATGTGTCAGCAAAATGATGCCAGGCTGGAGATGTTCACTCCTCAAGGCAAAGATCATTGGAGGACAGATATTGGACAACCAACAGGAAAACATTATATTTGCTGCCACTCCCAAGGTAGTCTAAAAGAAGACCATAATTATCAAACAGTATTATTGGTATAACCTATAAGTTCACTTTTGCTGAAGAATTTTTTTTTTATATCTTAGAACTATACATCAATAGGGAACAGCAAGGATTAGAGTTGATTCAGAAGAGAACATGTAAGGAAGCATGTCATTTGTGATAATAAATGAACATTGGCCTGAGCCCCGGTGGCGTAGTGGTTGTGCGTGGGACTGCGGCCCACTGGGACGGAGGTTCAATTCCAGCAGTGGGGCTGGGCCTCCTACTCCCACCACTGGAGAGCAGTGATGCCCACCCCCCCAAAAAAATGAACATTGTCTGATAAAAGAGTGCCCAGCTACCAAAAGATATAGCGTCTGGGGACTTAAAGGCTTGAGTAAACAAGCAGCCATTCAGCTCAGAAGCAATAAAACCCACACGGAAGAAGCACACCAGCCTGTGTGATCATGAGGTGGTGAAGGGATCCGGTATCAGACATCGTTGAGCTAATTATATTATTATTAATGAGAGGGAGTACAGATTGGGGACCCAAAGGTCATCAATAGGTGAGGTGACATCCTCTTGCAGAGGGGTTACAAGGAGCAGATGAGCCAGTTAAGATACAGTGTAGGAGCTATGAAATATGCAACCTTCCTCTAGTTCCCATGCTGCCTCCCACCCACTATCATGACCCCAATTCTACCACATAAATCCAGCTAGATCAGGAGATGTATAGTGAAGTTGGAAACATGGGAAACTTAGGATAGATGATCCATCAAGACTAGTAATAGGAGTGGTAATACCAGGAGGGTGGAGGGATGGAGGAATAGAAAGGGAGAACCAACTTCAGGAATCTACACATAGGCTCCTCTCTGGGGCACGGACAACAGGGAAGTGAGTGTTGGGATACATTGTACAGTGTACAGGATGAAAAAAATAATTTGTAAATTACTAAGGGTTCAAGGGGAAGGGGGGGAGGAAGGGTAATATAGGGAGCTGATAATGGGGGCCTGGAGGGAGGGAGAATGTTTTGAGAGTGATGATGGCAATGGGTGTTTAAAAGTGGCCTGAATACAACTGATGTTGTTGGGGATTGTGATGGGAGTTGTATGGGGCGCCAATAAAAAGATTCATTAAAAAAGGTGGGGGAGGGGAAAGGGAAGGTTTTTTGTTTTTTTTTTTAAAAGGAGCTTGGGCTCAAGTGAAAAATGTTTGGAAATGTATGTGGCAACATGTGTGCAAATGTGCTTGATACAAATGATGTATTCAATGTTGTAGTAGCTGTAAGAGCCCCCAATAAAATTTTTAAAAGGGGGAGGGTAGGGGGAAGAAAGAGCTTATACCAAGGACTCAAGTGGAAATTATTTCAAAATGAATATGGTAATATGTGTACAGATATGTTTGATACAAATGATACATTGAATGTTATAAGAGCTGTAAGAGCCTCCAATAAAATCATTGGAAAAAAAAGAGAGACTACCAGAATACCTGAAAGATGTTAACCCATGTTTTAATGACTAGACAAGGGCATTTGACTGTGTGGATCTTAAAATACAATGGATAGCCTGGTGACAAATGTACATTCTAGAACTCTACCTGAAGATTAAAAAGAGTCTCTGTAGGTACCTGAGAGATGCAGATGATGAAGCCATGTTGCCTGGAAGTACAGATTATATGTCAAACCTTCACCCGATGGTACTCCCTCTCTTCAGCATCTGACTTCTGCCAGATTCTCTTAGGAATTTGTACTTTATAGCCCCAAATCTATTATTATTATTTTAAATTGGTTTATTGAGGTTCTTACAGCTCTTATAACTTTCCATTCATCAATTGTATCAAGCATATTTGTGCATATGTGGCCATCATCATTTCAAAACACTTTCGACTTGAGCCATTGGTATAAGCATCTCTTCTTTCCCATCCCTCTCCTATCCTCGTGAATCCTTGATAAATCATATATTGCTATTATTATTTCATATCTCACACTGTCCTTTGTCTCCCTTCATCTACATTTCTGTCATTTGTCCCCTTCTAGGGGTTGGGGCATTCTATATATCCAAATTTGTGACCAGTTCGGCTTGTCTCCCCCTTCCCTTTCCTCGACTGTCCCTTTACCTTATGATATCTCCCACTCCTGTTCCTGAGGAGTTTATCTGTCTTGAATTCCATGTGAGGAGAGCTCTTTTTTGTACCATGTGTGTTCCCCAATCTAGCCAGATTTGCAAAGTATAACTGGATCATGGGAGTGGTGAATAGGAAGCATACTATTGGGGAGGAAGAAATTCTCAGGAACTAGAAAAATGATGTGTGATTCATGTGTAGTATAATACACATTTGTTTAACCATCCCATCCTTACAACCCTTTTGTGGGGGAAAATCTAATTGTCTATTGATGGATTTTGCGTCAGCACTTCAATATCGCTTATTCACTTTGATATAGTTATTAGCTTTGGATATTTTGATTCCTCATATCTGATCCCCTCGATATCTCATGATCACACAGACTGATGTGCTGCTTCCAAGTGGGCTTATTTGCTTCCCTGCAAGATGGCTGGTTGTTTAACTTCAACCCTTTAAGATCCCAGACACTATATCTTTTGATAGCCGGGCACCTTCAACTCTCTTCACCACATTTGTTTATGCACCCATTTTGTCTTCACTGATCTTGTCAGGAAGGCAAGTATCAGAGAATTCCAGATTATCGAAAAAAATGTTCTTGTTTTAAGGGAGGTGTTGAGTAGAGGCCCAAAGTCTGCTATCTTAATACTCAACATATAAGTATATGTATATTGGTCTCTATTCCTTCCATTGTAAATTAATAAACTTACATATATATGTGCCTATAGCTATACTTCTATAAATAGCTTATGCCTCCTATTTCTTTCCTCTATTTCCTTTCACCTTCCTCCTGTCCACTATAATGCTCACCCTCCATTTGACTCTCGGTATTTCCTCTCAGATAAATTGCTCTTGATCAAACCCCACCCAGCATTATATACCCTTCTCACCATCAATTTTAGAACTCTGGTTGTTTCTTTAGCTCTGAATTTTTGGGCTCCTTCCTCTCCCTCCCTGCCCCTTCCTCTCCCATGTCACCAACCCCCATGTAGTAGTTACGTAATCTGTTGTCAATTTTAGAGTAAGAAGAATGAAGGTGTGGAGTTTATTTAGCCTGTCAATCAGCTCGCAGATTGATGACCTCATTTGGAGCCACTAAGAAGATACATAGCTTGCTGGAGGCAGGACACACACTTACTCCCTGAGAGACAGTCCTGTGGAGAAGACAGATGGAGCTACTCTAGAGTACTGGAGCTGAATGAGCTATGTGGAAACCCCCGCCAGTGCTGAGATGCTTCCACTGCAATTGCATCTATAAGACTTTCCACCCACTGGCCTGTATTCATACAGTATTTGGCATCATTGCATGTGTTTCCTGAGTCCAAAAAGACCTTTATAAATTGGTATCAGGCATATGGGCTAATATCAGACTGTAGACTTGAATTGGACTGGATCTAGGATGTTTCCTCAATATTCAAGTGCTTTTATAATAAGGCTCTATTAATAGACACATAAGAGTGTCTATTAATTTGCTTCAGTAGTCTACCCAGACTGACATACCTCAGAACTGCCAGTCCAGTTGTTTTCTCCTCAGGATTGTTCATCATGCCTATCTTGTATAGATATAAAAGAAAGAAAAACAAAAACAAAAACCCAAACATAATAAAACAAACAAAATGGTGGGGGGGGTAGATAATTCCAGGTCTGCCTGCTGACCCATATGTATGTTGTGCGATCAAGTCTGATGAGATGAAAAGTCCTGGTCCCCCAAATCAGAAGTCTATTTTCAGGATTCCTTGAACACTTGATTTTGCTCCCCTTGCCACCCAGTTGCAGCCCCTTCATGTTTCACTGGATTGTGCAATGGCAGAGCAGACACACTTTCTACAGACAAAAGTGTCTCCAATACTGTCCCCTGTAATGCTATGAGCCAGTGAGAGAACATTGGGTTCTCCCTATGCATTGGCTGCTCAGGGCAAGGATGTCATCCCAGGGCTTTGTGGACCAAGATGAGGATATCTTTCTCTTGCTCTCTCCCCGCTTCCAGCCCCTCCTCCCCTTACCTCCCTCCCTCCCTCTCTTCCTCCCTCCCTCTTAGTTTGCACCTATGTGGCCTAGACACTCCTGTATCTTTCCCCTTCCAGAACTTTATCCTCAGTGTGGTCCTTTGTATTGCCTTCTTCTGGAGAGGGGATCAACATAGTTTGGCTTACACATCCAACTTTTTAAACTATATATATAATGTCATAAGACATATGACATATGAGTAAAGTGAGGATAATTACTATGGCTTCTGCCTTAATGAGGACATTTGAAATCACATAAGCTCCAAATCCTAGCCAATTCATGCCTGCCCTGCCCCTTTAGCTCTATTCACAATATCTCATTGCAATATGCAGAAAGAACCTATTTATTGCTTAGTGCTACCTGGCCGACAAGTTTCACTTCTGATAACATTTTAGTGCTATAAATTCTTGTCTTCTGTGAGAGAAATGTGAAGGACTGGCCAAGATTATAGTAAAGTATTTTTTTTCAAAATACTTTTGAAAAAAAATGGTTTATATGAGAGAATCAAAGAAGTTGAATAATAGCAACTAATATGATAATTGAGGTACAAGAGACCCAATACTCAGGCAGAGAAAGCAAAAGAAACAATTGTGAGTTGAAAAAAAAAAGTTTATGTGTCATCATTCAGTGACTCTATGTGCACTTCCCAGCACTTTGCATCACCTGCCATTGCCAGGTTCTAATTCTGTCTTATAAAGTAGTAGGGCAAAGTTTATAAGAAGGAAATACATAGCTCCCCTATAGGTAATAGTTTCCCACTTTCTTCCATTACAGCTTCATTTCTCTCCTTTCTGGTGGAAATGACCTTAACAGAATGATTTCATGCATTGAATTCTAGTAATCGAAAATTTCATCTGAAATAGACATATTATCACGCAGTACGTAAGAGTAGAGAGAGTCAGAAATTGGAAAGGATCTAAGTTGTGATCCTGATTGCAACTGCACTGTAGAGAAGCAAACCAAACTAAGCTTTACTCAAACACATACACACACACACAGACTTCAAAAGCTTGTGGGGAAATGAAAGTAAAATAGATAACATATTTTTTCAACAAACTTTTTGAAGCATGTGTGATTGTGTGTGTGAGAGAGAGAGAGGCAGAGAGACAGAGAGAGAGAAAGAGAGAGAGAGAGAGAGAGATTTATCCTAAGGATAATGGCTAATCACTCATCTAATTGTAGAGGCTCAAAAATCTTGAGCCAGACATCACTCTGGGGGCTTCTGCCCACTCACTCACTTTGCCACACAGATTGATACTTCACGATCAGTATTGTCACAAGGAACAGAGGCGAATGCCATATGGTATTTCCAGCAAGTGAGTGAAATGCATTATTTGCAGGAAAAATGGCAGCATACTACCTCAAGTCAGGCACCCAGAACCATTTGACCAGCTCATGAGTTCCAGGTACAGTACCCAATCCGAACACAAAGCTAGCAAGTTGTGCTAGAACATCAATATGCCTCTTTATTAGATGCAGGGAAGCTGTTTGTTGCCGTCCAATCAATTCCAAGGTGTAGCAACTATACACAGCAGAATAAAACAGCATTTAGCCTAATATTGTGGTCACAATTGTTCTCATGCGTTAGCCCATTTTTGCAACCAGTGTATCAATCCCTCTTGTCAAAGATCTGGCTCTTTTTTGATAGCACTCTACCAAGTATGGTGTACTTTTCCAGAGACTGCTCTGTCCTGATAGCGTGTCCAATGTGCATGGAGCTAAGTATCATCATTCTCACTTCTGAGGATTTCTCTGGTTGTACTTCTTCCAAGATAGATCTGTTTGTTATTTTCCAAGTGCATGATACTTTCAGGATTCTTTGCCAGAACCGTGATTCGATCACAAACAACAGCTGAAGCCTTCAGTTCAGCTTGGATTATTTATTATTCTTTTAGTCTTATTGATGCTTGATTGTGTGCTATTTTTTGAAATAATTGAATGTCACAAAATATTTTTCTTTTTGCTCATTGAATCTGTGCATTCTTTCAGTCTTCTTTTGACAATCCCGGCATCATTCATTATTTGGCCCATCAAATCGTTTACTATTTCAGTTTGAATTCTTGTTCCCTTCAAAAAGTTTAAGATAACCTGAGTGTTTTTTTTTCCTTTATGGTTTTCCAATTCTAGGTCTTTGCAATTTTTCTCTGTCCTCTTGAAATGATCATAGAAATTTCTTATTCAGCTCCTTAACTTCATCATTTCTTCCATTGGTTTCAGTTGCTGCTCTAAGAGGAAATTTGAGAATCTGTTCTGACATTCATTTTGAGCTGTTGTTTATTTCCTGTCTTTTTAATAGACTCTTGCTTTCTTCGTGCATGATGGTCTTGATGACATCCCCAGTTTATCAGGTCTTCTGGCATTTGAGATGTTCTCAAAACGTGGGTAGGATGTAGTCAAGGTCGTATTTTAGACCTTGGATTTGTTTTAAGTTTCTTTACCTTCAAACTTAATTTACATATGAACAATTTATAGATTTTACAGAAACCACAGGCCTCATTTTAAGCTGGTAATAGTGAACTTCTTTATCTTTGAAGAGATTTAGTCAATTGATCTCTGTTCTATCTCAAGAAGTCCCCCACCACCTTTGTGTTACTGAAAAAAGTTACTTGCAAAATTCTATCTCACAGTCCCCAGCTTTATTTCTATCACCAAGTCCATATTTTCATTCTATCTATCATAATAATCTGCTGCTAGTCATGATATTTTTAGTATCTGATAGTTTTTTGATGCTACCATAAGGTTTTCAGTAACCAAATAATCAGAAATGAAGATTCTATTGCTTTTTCCAATCCTATTCTTAGTGTGGATACTTTGCTGAAGCCTGTTCATTTTTGGTGACTCTGCTGGTACTGGAAATACCAGTGACATCACTTTCAGCATCACAAAAAGATACAAGTCACCAAAGTATTGCAAACTGACAGAGAAGTGGTGGGTTGCAGACCAGAGACTCAAGAAAACTCTTTATTTGACTTATTGACTATTCATACATCTTATCATGGGAAAAGACTTTATTACAAATGCCACACTAAAGAATCATGAGCCATTGAATTTGGCATGCAATCTTAACCTCCAGAATAAATCTAGTTGGCATGTAAACACATCTTTTTAACGTACACATAATATCTCATTAAAGACAATTATAAGATTCTGCACGTTCCAATAGAGGAGGCATAGCTCAGTGGTAGAGCATTTGACTGCAAAATCATGTATGTGCCTAACATGATTCAAGTAGAAAGTTTACAAGTACAGACAAAGCACTACTCCTATTCACAACATATTTTTGTAAGCTGATAAGCCAAAACATTGAATGTACAAGGGGAAAATATTTATAACGATCTCAACCATCACTTCTACAGCTGGTTCCATATACTAACTGCTATTCAAAACTGTCTTCTTACAGCTCCCATTACATATCTCCTTTGTTCTTAGCACTTGACTCAACGGATTCTCATTCTCTACTTGGAAGAGTGACCCAAATGTTCATTCTTAAAGGATTTTGGCCATTAACACTTATTTTGATATGAATTGTGATAGCTTTTAAAATTTTAATCACAGGTCTAATAATAACAAGAGATGTTCTGAGGGATTTCCTTATTCAAGACATTTTTCTTAACCTCCACTTTTTAATAGCAACCCCATACTTCCTGTATAATTAGGATGAAAACACATCAGTCAAAGATGTAACTCCCTTCTTTCTTGATTCAAAGGCATGAGAACCTCAAAATGGCAAAGTAGTATTGTAACTTCCAGTTCAATAAAATTGGTGTTGTTTATCCATGTGAAAGTATGTTTACCTTTACAATGAAGATCTCCAGGCATGCAGAGTATAGTTTGCTGTGTTAGCTAGATTTTATGTGAAATTGAGTGTGCCAGGGCTAGCCTATGGTATCATCTATCATAATGTGCTTGGCTTGGGATCTTTTGTGAAGCAGGCAAGAAAATAGACCTCTTTAATCTGGTCAGAACCTTGATAGAATTAGGGAAATTTTCATTCAATGTATGGCCTACTCTAAGTTTAAGTTGACTATATATTGAAACTCCTGCTACAGAATTTTGTTCCTGCATCTGGTTCATTGATTTTCTGTTATATTTCCTGTCGATCACAAGAGTCATCAGGGAACTGCTGACTTTGGTTCACTCAATTAACTTTGAGCTCATTCAACTGTGCATCTACCAATTTGTGCTTTTCCTGCTTTATCTTCTTGTTCCTTTTTCCACAAGCCCTGAAATTACAGAATTCAGGAATATCCTTCAGATTATATCCAGCCAATAGATTTGAACCAGACTAAACTTACTCACTGTTAAAACAGCATGAGCCACTTCTTTTGGTATACATACATATCAAAGTCTTTCGGTATACATACTTGTCATTAGTTTTGCTTCTCCAGAAAATCCAACCTAGCAATGATTCCAAGGAAAGGATGCCAAAAATGTTTACAAATTCTTCACTAGAGGTAACAGAGTGTAGCATCACTCCCATTTCCACTTTATGGTTCTCGCATCTGTGAAACGTGGCTATTGGAGAAAAAATACTAAGGACTGGATGCTGGTTTAGAATACATATAATCTCCTGGAAAACTTTGCTCCAACTCTATAAGCAAGGCATTGCCATTAAATAGGCATCATAATTTTGGCTTTAGAGAACTGCCCCATCACTCCATCAAGACAGGTCTTTCAGGATGATAGGATACCTGGTTAAGTCAGTGAAGACTTTAAGCATGAGTCCCTGAAGTACTTCATTTGCTCTTAAGTGAGTCCTTTGATCTGAGACTCTTCTGTGTGGGATAGTAAGACAATACTTAAAGAGACTTTCTGTCAAGTGTTTGGATGAGAATTTTGGCAGGAGCATTGTGTATAGAGAAAGAAAACGCATGCCTAGAGTAAGTGTCTATAGCTGAAAGAATAAAATACTACCCTTTCCATTATGGGAGTAGAACAATGTAATCAGTCAGCCAGTTGGTGGCTTACTGATCTTCTTTAGGAATGGTTTCACTTTGTGGACTCACTGTTGGTCTCTGCTGCTGCTGGAATATTGGGCTGTCATCATGCTCATGTTACTAAATTCATGCTTTCCTGGTCCTCATGGCCAACTTGCCCAAGAACTCACTAGGTAATGACATGTATCGCAGCAGAATGAGGATAACTGATTTCCACAGAAAGCATGCCATACCCTGGTCCTTAACATTCTTTTGTGTCTAGGTAACATTCTGATGATAATTTGCATGAGAAAAAATATCATCATGTTTTGATGTACTCAGTATGGTCTATCTGTATACTGTTTTACCATACTGTCTTGTCACTAATGTTTCAATCATTATTCTTCAAAGTCTCTACTCCAGTCAAGTCTTAGTCACAGCCTAGGAAACACTACACATTCTCATGACTGGCTTCTTCTGCTTCCAATCAGAATGTGCAGAACTAAGAGTAGGATTACTCATAGTTATGCATGTTTGGAGAATTTATTTTCTCTACTGAGGGAGATCCCCTAAAGTAGCGTAATACTATTATTATCTATATACTTTCAGGTGGCTTCTGCTTTACATGCAGAACCACCTAAAATTCAGGCACATGTTTTCTCTTACTAAGTGTGTTAGTCCAGGTAGACTAGAGGAACAAATTTCAGAGAAATGCATATAGGTATAAGAAAGGGTTTATATACAAAAGAAATGTGACACTTCACTTGATCTTAGCCAAAAGGCCGAGAAATGATAGAAATGTGACACTAAGAAGGCATCCCATTCCAGTCCAGTGCAAAGTCATAAGTCCAATATTAACACATATGCCCGCAGTCAGTCTATAAAACCTGCTTCCGACTCAGGAAGTCACAGGTCAGTGGGTGCAGAATTCTGGCACTGGCAGGGGTCTCCCCATGGTTCCTCACTTCCAGGGCTCAGGTTCATCAACAGCATGCCACTCCAGCTTCAGAGGTTTGTCTTCATCAGGGCAAAGCCATGTGGTCTCTCCACTGGCTCCTCCAACTTCTCAGAGGCTGCATCTTGTCTTTTCCGTGATTCATCATCTCTGTAACTAACTCCCAACAACTGGAGAAGATAGCTTCTCATCTTCATGAGGGAAATACCGTGAGATTTCCCAGGAGTCTCAGGTGAAAGCCAGGCCCACACAGAGACCTCATCAGCTACTCAATCGCTTTCTCCTGATTAACAGGGCAGACTCTACACGTACATTTCAATTATAAAATTAACATAAGCACATGACTGCCACACTAAGTTAATTGGTTATAAGGAAATCACCATGGGTCACAGTGCAGGCTGGGTAAGGGGCAGTAATGTGACAGGGATGTGCACATGGGCTTTTGTGTCATTTCGTCTTGAAATTTCCTTGTGCCTTCGGGTAGTGCTCAACCCTGATTAAATATATACTCTTTACATTTAAATGATGGAGTGCCTCTGCACATGCAGCCGTTTGAATCTATGGATCAGGCAACATGCAGTTCATGGAAAGTAATTTCAAATTGCATGGTAACTTAAGAGGCCATGTGTATGCATTCAGTTTCTACTCAGTCCCAGTGGCTTGTCAAAAGTTTTCTCTCAAACAGAGAGCATTTGTATAGAATGGTGATGGAACTTTCTCCAAGAAAGTGTTTGTACTATAAGAGACTACCAGAGCTTTGAGCCACCTCTTTGTCTGTTACTGATGCTTCAAACACTTTGGACTCAAATCGCCAAAGTGTAGGAACCGTTTGCAAGGCAGACTGGACCATTTTTTGTTCTGGGCACCATTCAACACCAGTAGCTTCTTAAGCCATTTGATAACTGTGGTAAGGTAGCACACCAAAATTAACAATATATTGCCACCCAAACTGTAATATGTGCTCCAGACATGGTTCTTCCATTATTATTGTGGAACATTGTGTAATCACTTAGTGTTCACTTTGGTAGGAATGTCTTAACATACCCTACATCAAAGGACTCCTAGAATGTTTCCTGAGGTAAAAGACACATGGATTTTTTGCCTAGTCAATGACCCAGCTTCTAGCACACATATCTTACTAATATGTAAAACATGTAAAAAGTCACTTGATACTTCTTCTTTTCTAGGTCCAATCAGCATCATGTGGGCAGGAAGACAGCCAAGGTTCTTGGGAATTGACTTATAGCATAGAAATTGAACTGTTGATTGAGATAGGACAGTGAAATGCATTGTTGGACATTCCAGCTGAAAGAAAATTGTTCCTGTGAACATTAAAAACCGAAATTGAGAAAAAGTTGGGTAGACCAATAGATGAGTATAAGTTCCTTGGAGATATAATAATGTATTGAGAATGAAACTACATCTGGAGCAGTAGCTATAAATAATTGAGTCATCATCTGATTCAATTCATGATAATCCCATGTCATTTCCCAAGTTTACTTATTTATTTTGGGGGGCAGTCTTCGGGGGGAGGTGGTGGGCTGGGAGATACAGGCCAAATTAGTGAGCTAAATGAAAATGGCCTGTCCTGTTAATGGCATTAATATCTGAACATTTCCAGGGATGCAGTTTTGCTTTCAGTTTACTATTTTCCTTTGCAAAGGAAGTTTAAAAGACTTCCATGTAGTTTTCATTATAGTGGCCCTTAACTCACAGGGCATGGACCAGATGTGGGTTTTCTGCCAGTTGCTGAGTATGTCTATTCCAATTATGCCCTGTGGAAGTGAGGAAATCACTACAGAATGGTCTGTGGGTCCACTAGACTGACTGTGAGATGGACCTATAATAATATTTCATTAATAATTTGACCCAACAAGCCCCCACTCTTAGAGATGGAGTCACATTGAAATTTGATCCTCTAAGAATTAATGTCAGTTCAAGAGTCAATGTCCAGTTATCTCTGAAATTTCTGATCAGTGTCTGTTCCCCAATAAAAACACACTCTTGTGAAAGGCCCAAGATCTCATGGAAAAATCTGGGAGAAAGATAAGAGCATAAAACTTTGCAGTGCCCGGTGTCCCTCCCGAAAGAGACAGTGGACCTGTAAATTGGCTCAATACTTGGAATTGAGTGAGTGACTGTAATTATTTCTTCTGATCACTCAAGCTAGATTGTCACTCATTAGACATAGATTATTTTCCACTTCAATAAATGAATAAATATTTATTAGATTTACTTATACTTCACCCCTTTAGAATGCTATGCCCAAGGAGTCAATAGCATATCCAATATTCTGATAACTGCTTTTAATCTATTGTTTATTAAGGCAACAACACCCACCTGTCTTAGTAAATTAAGTACTCTCACTTGACCCCTACTACCTACAGCAAGATTAATCATAGTTCCTTGTCTTAATTCAACTAGGACCAGTCTCACAATTAAATGTGACTTAACTGTGAATAGAACAGTGATCTCTCCTTCAGGGAGGCTAGGATACCATTTGAAGATTTGTTCCTAGCCATTCTGACAAAAAGAATATTGTCTGAGCATGTCATGGGAGACTGTCTGGTTCCATCCTGGTAAATCCACTCTAAGATCAATTTTTCTAAGGCTTTGTGTACCTTCTTTGACAGTATAATAAAGGGTTTTAGGTATGTCAACTAATGTAGGGTAGATCATTAGACAGGCCAAGCTTCTGCAAATCAAACATATATAGTCTATTAAATCCTTTCCTTGTCTCTCAACCTGATATCTTAAGTGATAAATCTGTGTTTGCTAGACCCATATAAATAAACTGTGACTAATCTGGTTTTATGTTCCTTGTAAAACTATCTCAAACTCTTAAAGGCTATAACATGATATTCTGTAGAATTTTTTTTTGGGGGGGGGGCGGTGTTTTTGTACATATCAGGGTGTGCCAAAAAGTTTGTGGAAAATGGCATTAGCAGATACTGGGATTTTCTAATACAAGAAAATCAAGCAGTTCTTTTGGAGTATAATTACCTTTCAGAGGCCATATGCTGTACTAAATCTTTGGGAAATTTCTGGGACTTAAGTTTAGTTATGGATTTAGTAGTAAAAAAATGGGTAATAAATTCAAAAATATCTAGTAAGTTGTCTGTATCAGTCAGTGCCCTACAAAACATCTCATCAGGTATAGATGGGTTAATCTCGGAAGTAATACAATTCAGGGACTGACTACCACAACCTCCTGATTTTATGTCCATATGTCATGATTTCAAATTTTAGAATATCATTTCTTCCCAAAGAATGCTCTAACTTTAGCTAGAGACCCAGTTTAAGAATGATGAATTGATATTTTGATTTAGATACGTAATTTTACCCAAAGACTTTGAGTTTGACTTCTGGAAAATCTTTTTGCTGTAAGAAATAAGGCTTTTGGGGGGTTCGGGTCACAAATGGCAATTTTGAAATCCTTATTATAACACTTGATCTGTGACTCTTAAACCGTGATATTCTTTTATCTATGTCCATACTCTTATTGACATATTATTTATATAAACTTTTTAAAACATTTTCCCATATAAATTTGCAGTTATAAAGATTAATACAGTTTGCTTTGTAATCTAAAACATATAAATTCACTCATGCAGATGTCTGGACTTGAATTTTCTTTATAGTAAAGTAGTGAAGATAATGCCAGTTTCTAAGAGGTTCAAGAGATTCAAATTGTTTCTCATAGGAGATGTATTTAATGTATTGAAATAGTGATAATCTATGTTAATTTAAGAAAAATCAATATTCTTAAAATTATTTCCAATGAACTCATATCACTTGACAAAGTGCAGAGGAAATGAAAATTTTATCAAAGACTAGTTTTTTTCTCAATAAATGGGAAAATTGAGTTGATATATGAATTAATATGAACAACATCAGGGCCTATGTTGCTAAAAAACAGATAAGAAATGTGGCAAGAAGATCATAATAACAGAAAGATGGTAGGCTTTTAAGAAAAACATATTCTCATAAGGAAAAAAAGAAAAACATATCAGCTCGAATCAAAAATATATTGCCTTGACAATAAATGATCATGATTGAAATCAAATATGTTGTATCACGATTTGAGTATTCAAAATGTTTTCTGAAATATGTTAGACTCCTGAAAACTAACTTTAACTAATTTGAGTGTGTGTTATTTGATATTTCCTGCTGCAATTTATACTTTAAGCAACAAATTTCGAAAACTATTTGTTTGGGTAATGATTGTGAGTTGAAGGAAAAGAAGAAAGTAGACACATGGTGATTATAAACATGGATAAAACACTTGTCTCTGTTTTTTCCCCAGGAGTCCCAGATAAAAGCAATGAAAGAGACAGTGCAACTCTGCCTGACCTCTGTTTTTCGTGATCAACCTCCTCCTTTGAGTGTAATCACATCGAGTCCAACTCAGATGTTACTTCCACCCAAGACAATTGGCACCAAGATTCCAGACTCAGTGGCAAAAAATAAGGTACAATATATTTCAGCTTTGAAAACTAAAATCAAATACTGTGCTGCAATGAAAGATTAGGAAATAAATGGAAATAATAACTTAGTATGTAAGATCTGAACCATTACTTTGAATGCATCAAGAAACTCAACTTCTCTTGACAGCCATTTCATAGGTAAGATAACATGAGTCTATAAATCAATAAGATATAGCTTGTATCCTATTTTACTTTCCACCACATATTTGGTATGAGATACATTTTTTGGAGTATAAATATCGTGACATGCATGAATAAATGTTGTTTTTGAGCTCATCATTCTTAACCCTAGTTATATAATAAAACATTTGGTAATTTTTTTAAAAAAACTCTGATAATGACTGAGCCCCAGTGGTGTAACTGGTTGCGTGCGGGACTGCAGCCCGCGGGCTTGGCGGTTCAAATCCAGCAACGGCTCTCAAGAGCAGTGCTGGGTAGCTCCCACGACCACCAGAGGGCAGTGATGCCAAAAAAAGTTTAAAAAATAAAAAAAAAAACCCTGATAATAGGACACACTCAAAATCTATAAAATCAGGTTGTTTGATGATAGACTGAGTGCCTCTTCCATTTTAAAAAGCTCTCACATGAGTTTAATGTGCATAAAACCTGAGAACTACTGGAATCAGAAAAATACCTTTCAAATTCATTCCCACTATCACTATACTTTAGTCAAAGCAAAGGAACATTCTAGTGCAAACAGTTTAGTCTTTGGAAATTCCCATTTGTTGACTACTTGTTTCAATGATTACGGACCACCAGACATCCTTATAGAGGAAAAGAGTTTAGTTTTGGGCAGTATATTTGAAATCACCTCTCGATCATTTGAGAATCATTTTTGGTTACACTTCTGTAGTTACCTGCCCAGCTTCGAAATCCCCATTTCTGGAAGTGAGACCAGACCATCTGAGAACCAGCAATACAAATCCCAGCAATGCATTCTCCCTGATTATGCTTTGACTCTCTGTATAAAGAGGGAACATGTGAATTGATATATTGGGAAAATAATATTTACAGGATAGATAGAAAAAATAAAAGCTGAATTAACTTAATGGTTCAAAAATAACTAGCCATGGTGGTGAAGGCTCTTCACTAGTGAAAAGTTTAGCAAGTGCAACCCCCACGGGTGCTTGGGAGCTTGTTGTGACATTCTGTCAAAATAATTTAAAATTACGGGTGTCCATTCAGTCTTGTAATCATGTCTGACTTTGTTTTAGACCAAAGACCTTCTAAAAATGCTTAAGCCATTTTTTTCAACTTATTTTTCCTCATTAAAAAAATCTGAGCTATTTGATTTTACTAAATTCAGGTATTAAAGTATATAATAATGTTCTTTTGTGTTGTTAGAATGTGCACATGAATTCTGCGTTAAACCCTTGCAACTGGACATTGGTAAAAGTTATAGCTATGTCCCCTTCCGCCCTCCCCCTACTGCAGAGGCACTAACTGAAGAGGCTCCCTTTGTGTTGTGGTGAAAGAGAGGAGCAAAGGCCCCTCTTATAAAGTCTGAGGAATTCGGACAAGAGGTTTTTATAGTTCTATGGATATGTCACTTCTCTCTTATCTCAGAGCACATTTGGATAAACCCATCATTAACCCCAGACTCTTTTGACCCTGTAGATGTGGAGATATTCTTAATTTTGTTTTAATTGATTTACTGTGAATAAATGCATGATTATCATTGTAACAGGTAATACAAATCATCATTATTTCTCATAATTTTAGAAAACAAAAGGAAACAGTTGGATGAGAATTTTTGTGAATTATCCATTTTCAGGAAACAATAACAAAAATGCAATTCTTTCAGATGACGTTCAATAAATCCAAGTTAAAGCACAACAGAGCATTCTATTTTGCAGATTAACATTAAAAGCTTGCCTGGTGTTTTTGTGTTATGCCAACTTTCTTTATCTTTTCAATGGTGGAGGAAATTGTATTTTATGGACAAGTATTCTGGTGGCTTAATCTCTACCCATGCACCTTGTGGACAATATTAAAAGGATCCCAAGTAATATAGTGTGATAAAAGATATGCATAAGAGAAACAAACACTTCTGGCAAGAGATGTGTTTGCTTTACATACTAAAAAAGGAGTTTTTAAAAAGAAGTACACTAAATTCATCAGCTTTTAGAGCAGACTAATTGTAGCCAGGACAAGTTCAGACATCTGCCTGATTAAGGTTTGTGAAACTGTCATATTATTCATCAAACAATCTCCCCATGCCTCAGCTTCCTACACCTTAGTGTTGTTAAGAAATTGGCATTAATTTTTTCAAAGATTGTTTGTAAGGCACTTTATTTGTATATGTATCTTCTTTCAATTATTTTAATAAGACATCTGTAACCTTCAACAATTTTCAAGATAGGTAGGTATATGAATAATATTTTTGCCCAAGTACACAGATCTAAGTGAACATATACAGACTCCCTCTGAAAAAGACAAAATTACTCCCCAAAGTTATTTTTCAGTTGGACTTTCTTTCCTTTCAGAAGATCTGGAGAATAATTTCAAATACTTTATTTCTAATACACAGACCTTTGTATATGGGTTTTAAAAACACAGGATTCATTAAAGGAGGTGGGTAAGAGAGAACACATAAAAAGAAATTTTATAGTTATAAACCCAGAACAGCTCATTTTCTTTCTTTATTAGTAGTCTGGAGCATTTTTTATTGCAACCCTTTTTCGTCAAGTCTCTTTTAAGATTTCTCAGCCAGATCTATAAACTCACTTTCCTCTATTGCATAATATCCATAGATATTACACTTGATTTTCTACAGCTGAAAATAACCATTACATACTTGCCCTGTTTTGATTCTTTACTCCGCTCTCAGTGCTCTGTTACCACTGTGTTTGGTACTCCTGACTCTTGATAAGTGTCAAGATCTGAAGCAAAGTGATGTTCATTTCTCTCCTACAGGGAGGTGGCTACTTAGCACATTGATCCCTCTACTATTCAGTGTTCAGGAGATTTTTCTGTACAGAATTAATTTCAATTGACTTGCGCTGTCTTCTTGGTAAGCCCCAGTGTATCACTGTAAATATTTGTATCCTAAGAAATCCGAAGGGACATTTCTGTGCTGTTCTGTTCTATGGGGACATTTTGTGTCATAACTGACTCAGTGGCAATAAGTTTGGCTTTTATGTTTGGTTTTTCTACCTCAAGCATCCCTAGTGGTGCCTTGAGTTGAATATTGGGCTGCTAACTAAAAGGTTACTGGTTCTGCTCCCCAAGTCTGCTCCCATAAAAAGTTACAGTCTCGGAAACCCTCAGCAGCAGATCTCTAGCTTATAGGGTTGCTATGACTGTGAAATTGACTTAATGATAGTGGGATGAATTTGGGTGCCTTCTTTGGGGTCTCTTTTAAATCTGGAATTCAGAAATATATAATTGAATGTTTATCATATGCTTAGTAAGTGAAAGAACAAAATGTTTCACAGCTATATTCTGCACTCTGTCGCTAGAGATGGAACTTTGAATGACAAAACCCTGTTTTTTGGAAATGCAATCAGCCTATCGCATCACTAAACTCAGGACAATTGGGTTGGATATCCAGTAGGTGAATAATGCATTTGCAACCAGAGCTCAGTGAGGATTTTGATTGGAGATGAACTATTTTGAAATCTCTACCACTATTGGTAAATAAATGTTGGAAATAGAATAAACTCCTGAGAAGAATGTTTATAGTGAGAGAATAGGAGAAATCTGAAGGAAATCAGGCATGAGAAATGATGGAAGTATATGTCACGTATACTCTAATAACTCGAACATTTTGAGTTTCCTTATTCTTTTGCGCTACATTCCACTATTTACTTGTATTCAGAACCAGAATCCGCTAAATAGTAGTCTGTTGTTGTGTATATTTATAATGATGAATTTACCAGTATTCACCAATACCATCTTGTGAAAGCCAACTGTTAAATTTTCAGAATTTTTGCTAGTTAAATGTTAAACACAGTCATTATTAAATATGTATTACATTCATTTACAGATAATTATATTATTGTAAGATACACTATAGAAACAAAACTTGGCCAATATACAAAATTTTCCAATTGTTTACTGCATCACACTATTATCTGCCTTGTTGTTACCCAGTTCAGTGACTCATGATATCCCCAGCCAGAGGGACCTCTCTTCATATGAGAACATACAAACTTCATGGTCATGTTGGTATCCATTTTAGTAACAGAATAATACATAATAAATATAACTGTGGATTGCTTAATGTGCTCTTTCTTATATTATATGAATATGAACATTTTTTCTGAAAAACTTACCACATGGAGTTACATTACTTGCAGCAAAGACAAAGTCTTTAAAACTATTTTTCCTAATTTTCTTCAAGTGACTATTCAATTCTTAAAAATATTGGAATAAGTTCACAAATGTTAATTATAATATTATAGCAAAATCACCAGAAATTTTAAAGAAATTGATAACTATAAAACACTGGCAGAAAATTTTATACCATTTAATGGTATAAAATTATCGAGAGACATGTGCACATTTTCTTTATTGAGTGAAAATAAATACATATAATTTAAAAAAGGAAAAGAAAAGAACAGTATATTTCTTTTTCTTTTTTTTGGGGGGTGGACATCACTGCTCTCCGGTGGTGGGAGTAGGAGGCCCAGCCCCACTGCTGGAATTGAACCTCCGTCCCAGTGGGCCGCAGTCCCACGCACAACCACTACGCCACTGGGGCTCAGCCCAAGAACAGTATATTTCATAGTACATACAGGTGCAATCACTAGAGTCGAGGTATTATTGTAATTGAATTACAGCTCTGATGATCACCTTAAAAGTTCACATGGTAAATTAAATTAGCACCAAGTGCTTAACAGAAATATTTTTGCATTTATATTTTTCTTTTAAAATATGAAATTTGTGCTGAAACCCAATGAAAATGTTATGGTCTTCTGGCATGGCCCATACCCACGCATAGCCCAGGCAGCACTGCTTCTCTCCAAGGCAACATATTCTTTGAACATTTGAGGTAAAACTTCTTTTTAGTAGTATACTCCTGCACATTTTTACACCTTTCCACACAGTTTGAAGCACAATGTCACTACAGGTAAATTGAAATTGACAGTGTGTAAGTGAAGGTAATTGACAGCAATGGACAATCAGAATTCTCCTCCTTCCCAAAGTTTCTCCCTGTGTGTATGAGTTAAGTAGTGTATGTGTTCATTTAAGAAAAGGTTTCTGTCAAGGTTGAGCCCTGGTGGCACAGTGGTTGTGTGCAGAACTGTGGCCCACAGAATTGATGGTTCAAATCCAGCAGCACCTCTCCAGGAGCAAGGCTGAGCTTCCTACTCCCAACAGGGCAGTGATGCAGAAAAAAAAAGAAAAAAGAAAAGCTTTCTGTCTGACATCCAAGGTAATATAAACACAATAAATGATCAAACTTATATCATTTGCTCTTCTACTTCTGTGGTAAGGTTATACATGGTTCTTCTAGTTTCTTGAATCTATTCAGATATATTCAGAGTGTTTATGAAAGCAAAAAGGAAAGTTTGTTCCATTAATAGCACCTTATAGAACTATAAAAAGTTTAACAGTTATATTGGCATAAATTCACATTTGATACAATTGAAAGATTTAAACATATTTTAAAAGGGTTGTGAAATCATCACTACAACTTATAATTTATATAAATGTAAGAGAAGGAGAGCTAATCATATTGCAAAGAGATTTGTCACTTTTTGATGAAAAACATGAATCAGTACTACAGTAATCTCTTTAGTGCCTTATAACTAAGTAATGTGAAATTTAAAGTGCTAAGGTATATCCACTTTCTATATTTGAAACATTAATGAATTATCTATCTCTCCAAAGACTCATCTTCCATAAATGTAAAATGGAAATAATAATAGAATCAATCTGAAAAAAGGTTGAGCTTAAATTTTACAAAAACAGGCACCATTCAATAGATATAGTAAAGCCTGTCATTGGAAAAAAAACCTTAAAATTTATGAAATGAGGGTTTTGATAAAGTAAAACTACAGTAAGACTACAAGAAAATTTAAGGAAAGTTTTGGTAAGTTACTGTTATAAAATTTTGACTACCTTTTATTATTTGAATAAGATAATATAATGTTTTATTCAAATAAAGACAACTACATTTTTAGCACAAAATTTTAATAGAAACTGAGTTCATTTAATGCCAGGAATTATAATGACACTTGACAAAAAAAATGTAAAAAGGCAGAAAAAATGAGAAACAACTCAGACAAGCAACTTGGATAAGAAATGAAGAAATTGTGCTGTTAGCATCCAGAATTTCATCTGTGTCTTAGATTGTAGCCAACCATGCCTTCTTTTCCCCTCACACAATTAATTTAGCTACAGTTTACATGGCTAAAGGTCACACATATGGTGCTGTTTAATTGGTCGAGGATGACTTGTTCATTTATCTTCAGTTTGTTAAAAAATGTCGAATCCATGCTAAGAAAGAAGGCAAGTGTGGCGCTAATTAGTAGCGTAATGACAATCAGGCACGGACTGCAGTCTACTTGCTGGGTGCTTGCAGATGTGGAGTGTGCTGGATTTGTGCTTCTCTCTTCTGTGCCCCAAATCCACTGCACAGGAAATTTCAAGAACTCTCAAAATGGTGCACTTACAATCATTGTACATCAATCATTCTGAGACATTGCTACATGTTAATCAGTGAAATCTTAAAAATAATATTTCCTTGATGTAAACCCTAGAAATTTTATTACCTCAAAAGAGTGGTTAGGCTTTCAGATAACTCACCCGCCCCACTTCCACCCCAAGTCATCCTTGTCCAATTAAGGGCCCTACAATTTTCTGAATGAAAAATGAGCATTGACTTCAACTTAAAGTCACCAGCTACATTGGCTCCTAGCAAGAGAGTTAGTCTGTTCTTAGAAGCTTTGAAGCCAGACATTGACTTCTCCTGTCTATGAAGGTCTGAGATGGCATCTTCTGGCTGCTTCCTCTGCAAGGAAAATTTGTTGTTGGGTATAGTCACCGTCACCAATGAACTTATCTAGATATTCTGGATAACTTGCTGTGGCTTCAGAATTAGAACTTGCTGTTTCTTCACCTTGCACTTTTGTGTTATGGAAACCACTTCTTTCCTTAAACCCACGAATCACACCCTACAAGCTTCAAACTTCTGTTCTCTAGCTTCCTTCCCTCTCTCGGCCTTCATAGAATTGAAGAGAATCAGCAGCTTGTTCTGAGGTAAGGGAATGGTGTAGCTGGTTTGGTCTTCTATCCATACCACTAAAATGTTCCCCATATCGGCAATCAGGCTGTTTTACTTTCTTGTTATTTACATGTTCATTAGAGTGGTGCTTTCCAATTCCTTCAAGTCATGTATTTTTCAATGGTTTCCTATACATGTGAAAATTTGACAGCATAGACAACCAAAGAAGAATTTATGCATTTTAATTATAGTGCTGATAGAGGATATTGAAAATACTATTGATTGCCAAAAGAATAAACAATTCTGTCTCAAAAAAAATACAGTTTAGATGCTTCTTAGAAGTGTGGATGGTGAGAATTTGTCTCAAGTACTTGGGACATGATGTCAAGAAAGACCAGTCCTTGAAAAAGGACATCATATTTGTTAAAAAAATAAATGGGTAGAGAAGCTATTAAAGATCACATGGATTGACATAGTGGTCAAAACAATGGTCTCAATGGGTTACACATTTGAATAGTTGTGAGGATGAGCAAGAAATGTTCGTGTTACTTTCTGTTGTACATAGGCATCATGATTTGTCATAACCATCAGAAATCACCTAAGAACAACAAGGAATGTGACATTGGCTTTTGGAGATAAAAGTTGAAGCCTCTCTAATTGCTTTCCAGCACATACTGCATTTCTTGTCAAAGCATTTCTAAGTGAAAAAGGTCGTGATTTACCTGAGTAAATGAACACATATATGTACATATATATTTTTATAGTTGTCTATATTGCATTGGTAAATTCTCTCAGTACTACTGTGGTGCATAGTGTGCTACTATGATACTGGATATATCACTGGTATTTTAAATATCATCAGGGTCATTCATGGTGAATAGGGTTTAGCTTAGCTTGTAGACCAAGAATCAATTAGGAAGAAGGAGGAAGTGATTCACTTTGATGACTAGTCAATTAGGAATAGTAAGAGAACATTCTGCAACATAGAGTCTTAAAATGAGACCTTCCTTTTGTAAGGCATTCAAAATATTACTGGGGAGATATGTATGCTTCCTCAAGGAAGAGTAATTCAGCTTAATGAATTGAATTAAGGTAAGCTTTAGGAAATTCATGTGTTGATGGGACATCACTCAAAATGCGAGTAGTTGAAAGTATCCATTAATAATCTGAATGTGAAATATGAGATGTATGTAAGTGGGAAAATTAGAAATTTTCAAAATGAAATAGAATGTGTAAAATAGTTATCTTCAGCATGTGATAGCAGCAATGGATCTTCCATTTTTAATTAGCCAATTTTAAGTTTTACCAAAAGGGGAATAAAATTTCCTGAGGAGCAGCATTATGCTCATTGATAAAAAGAAAATGTCAAGAGCATCCTCGACATACAATGCTGTCTCTGATAGGAAATATTTATACACCTATAAGGAAGACCAGTCACTACAATTATTACTCAAATGTATGCATCAAGAGCTAAAGGCAATGATCAGGAAATTGAAAAATTATACCACGTTCTTCAGCTTGAAGTTTATCAAATATATAATCAAGTTTCATATGTAATTACTGGTGTTTGGAATGGAAAAGATGTGGGGTGAAGAATTAGTACTTGAAAATGTAAGAGAATTACTTAATTAATTGTATTAATTTATTATTTTCTTTTCTTTAATGTCTTTCAATATGATATGCCTGCCATGTGACCACATAACTGATTTTGCCCTAAATTCAAATAAAATAGAACCTATACTGTTTAAAAAATACAATCTTAAATAAATCTAAGTTTTACACATAGACACAGAAAACATCACTCTTAAATATCTTCTTTGTTACAAAAAGTGCCAGTCAATGAGGCTCCAGTTTATTTTCTAGGCTCTTAGAATTTTTAGGGCAGTGATAAAATGGTATTGCCTTTCATTATGCCCCAGAGTAATAAAGATTGTCATTTGAGAAGTGTTTTAGACTGGCTTATAATTGATGCTTGACTAATAAGTTAGAAAGAGTGCTATATCTTCTCCATTTATTATCAGTCTGAAGAATATTTTTGTTTTGGAAATGAAAATTCACTTCTATACAGTAAAAATTCTTAACCCTAAAAGCTTCATGGTATATGTCTACATATTACAGATTGGAAGGATCTCTTATGTTAATCTAAGGGATATATTATGGTAATTTCAAGTAATTATTTCTCAAATATTTATTCTTTCATTTAACTTTGAGGATTTCATTTGTAACCGAGAACGTTTTGAACTTTAAAAATGTGAAAAACAATTTTACAAAGGCAATTTCAGTCATGATCTAGAAGGATAGGAAAACAGCACTTTAGAAGATTGTTAAGTTTGGAGGAGGGTAATGTTTAATGTTGAATGTTTTTAGTTACAAATTTAGTAATAGCAATTGTATTTAATCTTAATGGCAGGGATATAATGAAAATCATGATATAATAATAATTATTTGACAACAGTAGCAGAGAATAGTGAAAAATTCCAGTGGTAAAGGAGAGACAAATATGAGTTTGATAAATTCAAAGAGGATAAACTTTGGGATATTTGTGAAATGTAGAAAGATAGGAATCAGATATGAAGAGAAAACTGCACAATGTTATGGGAAGATGGCTTTTAAGATGGAAGCAGATGGGGGACATTTTTAGTAAGAGGGAACTAGAGAAGATATTGAAAACATCCAAAAAGAAGCAGGTAATAATGTAAGCTTCTGATGAAGCACTGAGGAATGTACCCCAAAGAGCCTACAAGGAGTTGGACTAGGAGAATATCAACTGCTCACATGAAAGGAGACCAGAGATGGAAGTGACCGAAGACAAATGAAGAGATGACTGGTTTTCTATAAATGGGAGGGAAGTTCCAAAATAAAAAGAACAGCCTGATTAATTATAGAAACCCAGAGATCCTCTAGAAAAAGATCTTATGTTTTCTATCATATTACATTGATTTCTTCTGGCAGTTTATTTGTTTGTTTGGTTGGGTTTTTTTTTTGGCGGGGGTCGGGGGGCGGAGAGAGGGCATCACTGCACTCTGGTGGGAGTAGGAGGCCCAGCCTTGCCCTGGAGAGCTGCAGCTGGATTTAAACCACCAAGCTAGTGGGTCGCAGTCCCGCACTCAACCATTTATGCCACCGGGGCTTAGCCCAATCATCTGACAGTTTTGATTTCAAATATATTTCCAACATAAAATGAATAAGGTCATGTAAGCAATGTGTCTATTAAAAGCCATTCATACTTGGCAAAAAAATGACTAATATGAACTTTCTAAGCTCTTGCTACTTTTTATTGCTATCATATTTATCTTCCTTCCTTCTTCCTATCTTCTGAACAAAGATTACTGAACTGCATAATTGCAAAACCAACCTAACCATTGAAAGCATTTATTCCAGAGCTAGTCAAAGTTCCATAATCGATTTGTTAAGTTAGAAACCCAAACTCCATATGAAATTACTTGCAACACTCCCTGAGGTACTAAATTTCTACCTATGTTTATGTGTTTTCATTAAAATATACATGTTACACAAGTGTGTATGCAAGTGTGTACAATGAAACACACATTAAACTTGAGTTTGTGTTTCTCCCTCAATGTTTCTGATGGCCTTTGCTTGATGATCTAACACAGATGCAGGCTTGAATTTATTTTCCTTTGTTTTATAATTCTCATCAATGAGGTTACAAGCATTGCTTTTTATACTAAATCCTTCAGCAAGTCGTGTTATAGATTTAATTGTAATCAAAAAGTGATTTTAAATATGTAAAGCAAAGTATGACTTACCTAGATCTCAGTAATATTTAGCTAACATTGATTTCTTACATATATTTTAAGAATTTCTCAATATACTAGAATACCAAGAGATGCAAAGACCAATGCAGGAGGAAAAATTATCTTCACAGTATTTTACCATTATTGGCTATCTAGAGAAAAGTATGAATTCCTCTAAACAGTTTAAAAATGAAATTTGATAACAGTTATAAAACTAAAAAAATTTTCTAGTACTTTTATAAATTAGAATGATTCTCTGTTTATTTCCAAATGTATATTACTCCATTAGTAAAATGAGCTTTGTGCATTTTATGTGGTGTAAGCTGTTTTCAATTAATATGGTTCTTCTATACATAATTTATCAAGTGATGTATTGCAATTCTTGACTCTATTCCTATGGCTATAATTCCAATTTGGAGAGCAGTTACTACTATTCAAGGGGCAGAATTGATATGGAATTGACTTTAGTAAAAGGCATGAAGCAAGTCACAGCCATTGTTTCCTTAGAGACATCTTTAAGACTCTACCTTAGCAGATTTAAGACACCAGCCTTTGTTTTCTTTGCACTAGGAATATATACACTGGTGCCCCTGTTCTCTCATCATCTGGAAAGAACTGACTGACTTTTACATGTTTTTTTTTTTTACTTCTAGCTCTGGATATTGCATTTGGCTTGCCTAGACTAGACCTTCGGATTGGGAACTAAATAGCACCCACCACAAGTGAGATATTCCCTGAAAGCTTTGTGAGTTTCTGTAGGATGTTGAAGGGAACCCAGAGACCTCCACAAATATACTCAAGGGAGGAGTCGGGAGGAAATGGAGCAGAAGAGCATTTTGGAAGAGTTGAATAATTGTAACACCTTTCATCTCCAAATCCTTGGGAATAGTCTGGTATTCATTCTTAAAAAATATTACCACTAGCAGTTATGAGAATAAATGTTTTTCCCCCTACGTAAGTCTCACACTCGTTATTGAGATACATATGAGAATCCATTGCCTTGACCTTAAAATAATCCATGTAGCTTGAATCTTCATATGGCAGATCAATCCATGCTAAAATATAATATTATTTTCAACCTTGTTGCTAATAAAATATGGCTGTATCACCACATTGGGAAACATTAACATTGCAAAAATCTAAATGACATTTGAAAATAAGAAATAACTTAACCAAATAATCCCCAGAAAGGAACGTCTGAAACTATAGGGAACAACAGAGCTTTGTATTTGTTAGAAGTAATTACATTCCTTATGGTTGGGCTGATGAGAGACTAGAACGCGATTTGTTCTATTGATCCACTCTCAGAGTAGTGTGACTTGCATTCAATTGTTTAGAATAAACTTAAGGCAATAGTTTCCTTTTCATCACTTGAATAAATACTTATTCAAGGTATTGAAAATAATATCTAGAATATTTTATTCCCATACAATACATATAAAGGCTCTTTTATGTTTACTCAAAAAAGGGCATCCTATAATGAAACAAGCAAAAAAAAAAGAAAACAATGAAAACACCACCACCAACAACAAAAAAACCCAACATCCAACATGTAGATGTACATGCAAGAATGCAATAATAATAATAATCTAAAATCCTACAAATAGTTTAAGGTCTGTTTGTTGACCTCCAGGAGTGTCTCCTGGTTGAGTAGGATGGGGGGTCACAAAGTATATCTTTGGTGCTCGATCTGGAGCTCCATGTTCTGTCGCACACCCTTAGTATTTTGGTGTGGTTGGGTCAGACAGGGTATAATCCTGACCATGTTTCACCACTTTTGAGCCCAACATGTCTTGGGTTAGTGAGGGTAGCTGTATCTCATTTTGGAGCCGGCCATTATGATCCTCTCATTGTATTGGCTGTTCTGAATGGGAATATTGTCCTGAAAGCTCAATGGGCCAGGATGTACTTCATTCTATCTTCCTCCCCCTTCATTTATTCTCATGTACTCTGGTCAGGTATATCTTTCTCCCCAAGCTGCAGCTTTGGTGCTGACCTCTAAGGCAAACACCCCTCGGAGAGAGGCAGGTGCTCTAGTAGTTGGAATTTGGGTTGTGCTCTCAGACCTCTCCATTGGTTCTCGGCTCCATTGCTTCATGCTACATTCACTTCCGAGAACACCTTATTTAAGTTTGATTCCTGTTTTCCTGTGGAGATACAAAGAATACACTACCCTTGGGTGGGTTAGTACCACCTTCCTTCTCTACTTAACAGCATCTCACCTCCCATATCCCAGCATCCCACCCTAGTTGGCTACATATGTAGCCCTGGATTTGGTATGGTTCCAGCTGTACTACCTAGGCCTTCTCCCAGGATTTTCTGTATATTGTAGATTTTTCCTGATACCACTTTTGCATTTTTTAAAAATTATTATTACGTTTACCTCAGTGGATTTATATTGTACATGTCCTTTTGCGCTTGGCTAACTTCACTTAGCGTAATTTCCTCCAGTTCTTCCCATGCAGAGATGTGCTTCATCTGTTCATCACTACTTTGCAGTGATGCATTGTACTCTATTTCAGGTATGTATCATACCTTTTTAATTCACTCATCAGTTGATGGAAATTGGGAATGCTTCCAACTTCTTGTGATTGAAAACTGTGCTGTGATGATCTTTGGGGCACAGATGCCTTGTCATGGAGTCTTACTTGCCTCTTCTGGGTATATGCCCAGTAGGGGGATTGTTGGGTCATATGGTACATCAATTTCCATCTGTTGTAGATATCTCCAAGTTGATATCCATAGTGGCTGTACATACCAGCAGGTCCACCAGCAATGGATAAGAGTTCCTATCCCCCCACAGCCTCTCCAACACGTGTTGCTTTCTAATTTTTTGAATTGGGCTATTCGTGAGGGTATTAGGTGATATCTCATTGTTGTTTTGATTTGCATTTCTCTTATGGCTAAAGATCGGGAACATTTTCTCATATATTTATTGGCCATTCTGATTTCTCCCTCTGTGAAACTTCTATTTAGTTCCTTTGCCCACCTCCTCAGAGGGCAATTAGTCTTACTCTTTTTGGAAGCCATCAGAGTATTGTAGATTTTGTTTATAAGGCCTTTATCTGATTTGTCATTGCTAAAGATGTATTCCCAGTCTGTCTACTCTCTTATTACTCTCTTGTTGAAATCTTTCAATGTATATCGGTGTTTTATCCTCAGTATATCTCACATATAAGGGTTCTAATGTGACATATGAGTGTGTTTTCAACCCCTTTCAAGAAAAGTATAACTACTCCCTGATTGCATGTAGATCCTTAATGTAGACTATTATCTGCAGCAGTAATTGACTAGACTTAATAGCAAAATGGTTAAAATTTCAGTGAATAAAAAAGCATAAGGGTTAGAAACATCCCGATCTCTTGGGGGGGGGGGGGATATTTGATCTTTTGGCATTTTACAAGCAACATCTCATAAAAAACCCGCCAAACCCCAAATCAACGAATATTACAGTCAAGTAGGAACATGCAACCAAAGAAAAATCTCAGCAAGTAAAATCCCATAATTTTAAACAGCTTAAATTGCTCAGTATTAAAATTGATAGATAAAAAAGAATATATTTAGTCAATATATACATGGAAATATGGATATATTTCTCCAAGTTTTTTTCCTGACACTTTACAAATGAAACTCAGAATATTATCGCTAGAAAACTATTGACTGCCCTTAACTTAGCAAATATTTTGATCTTTCCCATAGGCCCAGAGCTAGTATTTCATTTTCCAACATAGCTAGTACATTGATGAATTGCTATCTGGCATAGACAAACTGTCCTTTCTGTTTCCTTTGAAATAATTCACTTTGCCTACATTCTGAATGACTCAGGAAAGAATTTAAGTAGTTAACTTAAAAATTTAGCAGGTGCTTAAACTATACAGCATGCCTATGTGTATGTCTGAGCACATACATGTATATTTTTTATTTGCATTCAGCTAGAATGGAAATCATATCTTTGTCAGCAAAATCAATGAGTCAAGTTTAAAACCTTAAAACCAAAAGTTTTGCTCTATTATTCACTTTTTAACTCATTTTAATAAAAGTATTACTAAGACCTGGCTGCTTTGAGATTTCTAATAGCACACAAAAATTGTTGTGTTCTGATTTAGATGATTATTTTTCCAGGCAAGAAGATAGATAAATAGCCTACAAACATAAATGTCAACAAATATAGGAGCAAAGTCAAACAGTGGGAAAATAGGAGGATAAGTTAAATTGACACCCTGTACTAGAGCACAAGGTGTATCACCCCAAACTTTCCCCAAGGACACAGTATAAATCTAAAATAGACACTGAAAGAATTTAATTGTTAGCTGGATAGATAGGACTTCACTATTTTTTTTTACTATTTGTCTGATGGTTTTACATCTAGGGTGACAGTAAGAAGTTGCCTCAGATGTTTGAAGTGGAACCATATTTTAAAAGGGGAATAAAAACAAACAAACAAAAAAAGGGAATACATTGTTAAAAATATTTGCATAATAGGAAACACCATTGATAAAGCATTGTAAGAAAGTAAAATGATGATAAATTTAAGAAAACACCACTGATTTTTATTAGGTAAAATATAGGATCTACAGCTGTGACATGAAAATAATTCAGAAGAAAGACAGAGACCATGTCACAATGGAATTTAAGTGATAATTTTTGTGATTTTGTCCATTCTTCTTCTTGTAGCCAGTGAGTGCATAAGATGCTAGAGATAATTTTCAGGATGAAAAATGATAATTCTGTTAAGACTCAAAACAGTTCTGGTAAATGAAAACTTATTTCAAACCATTGTCATGTTCAAATGTTTTACTGGATTTACTTGCAGATGAAAGTCAATTTACAATTATCTTAACCAGATATTCACGCATGGTAACTTATGTTCATAACATACCTGCCTAGGGTTAATTATCCAGTTAATTTTCAATAGTCAAGCTACCAAGTTATTTGTAGTAATTATGTTGCTTGGAAGATTATGAAGAATTGTTCTGTGTTTTAGAGAATATTGTCAAAGGTGATGTTTCTTGTTGTAAATGACCAAAAGAACACATCAGCATGCATTTAGTTTTCATACCTAAGGACCTGCGATGTGATGAAAGTATATGTGTAGTCTGGTTTGTTTACAAACAATCCACCAAGCAGCTAACCAACCAACCAACCAACCAACCAAAATAGTAACTGACTCTGACCCTATAGAACAGTAATGTACAGCCCATTATTAGCTTATGAACTTTTCAATCTTTATAGGGGAAGACAGCCTCCCCTCATCTTTCTACTCCAGTCTGGTGGGAGATAATTTTGCCACCATTAGGGTTTTTGTTAAACAGTGTTGGAGCTGAAGATATATTTTATTCAAAGTAGGAAGGGGAAAAAAGCTCAACAAAAGTAAGCAAGCTATTCCCCCCAAGTCTTCCTTAATTCCAGCTTTATCTGTGTACAGTATTATTTTCACAGATTTCTTACAACACGCATAATCTCAAAACCAGTCACTAACACCAAGTTTATTGCATTGTACAGCAAACCTAGCACATTCGTAATCTCACCCATAAAGTTACATTATGATCTTTTTGTATTCATCTGAATTTTTCTTCCAAATGAACTAATTAATTAACCAAAAAAATAAATGAGAGTTACTTTATGCCTGTTACCTAGATATGTTTCAAGTAGGACATCTGTTTTCCTATCACATGCTTATTTATTTTAAAATAAAATTTTGCTTCATATACATTGTAGCATTTAAATCTACATCTCTGTTTTATGACCTGTCTTGAAATGTATGTGTGAGGAGGTCATAAAATCTTAATGAGAAAATTCCATAATCTTTTATTACACTTTTGCATAAACTACTGGAAGCATCCTTATATATCTATGTTGTTACTGCTCATGTTACCATAAAAACATAAATCTACTTTCAGTAATTTTTCTCTCAAGCTTCTGTATTTCTAAATTACTCTCCTTAAGATTTTTTATTGCTTTAAAAATCTTTCCACTTCTCAAATTGTCTTAAGATTGAAAATGAATGATTATCTGGTATAAGGGAAAATGCTCAGAATTCCACATATGTATTTTATTTACATTTTACAATTTAAATATGTTATTAATCAACAAGGATTCTGTTGCTCAGAAAATTTGATGACAGACAAATATTATACAAACTGCAAGTTGCTGAGTTGGGATTTGGGTGCAGGTATGTCTTTTTAAAATATACATATATAGTCAATATGCACCATGTTGTATTGACTACTGTGACCACAACACAAAGGGGGATGTGTAATTAGAGATAAATCATCACCAGGGAAGCTGTTTTTCATTGGCTTCCAAATGCACAGCAATGGATGACTATTTAGTAAAATATAGAGTCTTTAAAAAGTCAGAATTTAAAACACCAGTATCGAACTTTATCTCCATAATAAGGATTCTGATTATTTATGCTACTCTTCTAGCTTTGGAAAACATGCAAGGTAATTATAGTTTCAATCAGACTTCCTGTGCCAAGAGTAGTACTGATCTTCATTTCTTTCCTTGACCTTTTATTTCTAATGTGTCTTTGTTTTCTGGATGCTTTAAAAACATTCACTTTTTTAAAAAAACAAGGTTTTACTTTTATGTGAAAAAGGGTACCACTTATAGAGAGGGCTTAGCAGGATATTGTTATGATTTCATTTATTGACATGATCTGTGCACATGAATACAGTTTGTTTCCTTAAAAAATAAAAGTTCTTCTGGCTCCTTATATCTTAAACTTAAATAATGGTCAGAGTGACTTTAACAAAAAAGAATGAAAAGTAAAATGGAAATAAATGGACATGCAGTCTTTAGTGAATAACGAGAGCATCTCAAAAAATAGTTCACTTTATAATGACTCACAATAGTTTGATAATGTGTTCAGTAACTCTGTGGGGGGTGGGGGTTTCCTCTTTATATAGTTGAGGGAAATTTTTCCATATTATTTATTTGAATATGTTCTTTTCTATCATTTTTATTCCCATCCTTTTTTCTTTGTTAATTTCCTATTCTACATTCCTATTCTAACCTGATAAATCATTTTCATGATAAAGGAGATTGCATTTGTTCATTTTTCAGTGATTTTGCTGTTTGTGCTTTAGCGTTTACCCATTCTATTGCTATGTACTCAAACTCAAAATTTTTCCCTGCTTTCAAAACAAATGCATGTGCTGTTAACTCTATCCAGTGAAAATATCTTTCAGAAAATTCACATGGACTGCAGATACAATATTCTTCTCCGTATGCATTCTCTGTGGTTATTATGCTTTCAGTTATATCCTTAATTCCATAATGTTTCATTGAATGATTGAATGTAGGCATGAAGCTGTGACACTTGTTACAAATTATGTCTTTATGCATTATTTCTGGTAAGTTTCTATCTTTCACCAAAACTACATGGCCTTCGTACTGTTCTTTTATGGTAGCTATAGAAGTTGGAAAGTATCAATCCCCTATCTTAGTTCATTTCCTAATTTCAATGTAGGTCATATTGATGTTTTCTTTTTCCATATAGAATTTAACAGTTTTTAATATATGGTTATTGGCTCTGCATGCTTCTGCTGTGTGACTCTGCGTAATATATATTCATTAAAGTATAAAAAAGAGGAATACCCTGGACAAGGTAGATTAGCACAGTGGCTGCCTCAGTGCACTCAAGTGTAAGAATTGTGTTGCACAAGGGCTTGCTATGAGTTGAAACAACTTGATTGCACCTAACAACAATAGCAACACGATTAAACAAAGCTGTACAAACTTTATGTAGAATTCATATTTGCCAAACAAAATGATAAGGTTATTTATAAACTATCAATCTCTTCGTTTCTCTTTCTTGTATTGCAAGCCAAAGAATGAGAAGAAAACTATTCTGATGTCAAATGACCAATGTGGCTCAATAAAAGACCCCCCCCAAAAAAACAAACAATAACCAAAGAAATAAAAATATATCCTAAAGGACATTTTATGTAACAAAAGCAAAACAATAAACAACAAAATTTGTCAGTTTTTAAATTTTTCAGAATAAAATTCATGGTCAATGAGATTTATTGGCTATGAGCTATGTCTTTGCATGTAATTTTTTGCATTCTATTAAATTGGCATTTCATGATGCTTGCCGTCTTAACATGATCACTGAAGAAAAAGTGGGTACATTAGCAAATGGGGTGAAGAAAGCTAATGGTGCCTGACTATCAAAAGATACAACATCTGAGATCCTAAGGACTTGAAGGTAAACAAGCAGCCATATAGCTGAGAAGCAATAAAGCCTGCATGGAAGAAAAGCATCAGTTTGTGTGACAATGAGATGTCAAAGGATTCAGCGGTCAGGCATCAAAGTACAAATGTCATATTATTGTGTGGCCATCTTCCTGATATGATTGCTAAAGACAAATGTGTGCATAAGCAAATGTGAAGAAAGCTGATAGTGCCTGACTATCAAAAGTGTCAAACAAATCAGGTAGCAGACATCAAAGAACCAAAAATTATATCTTTTTAAATGAGGGAAAGTGCAGATTGGGGACCCAAACCCTGTTTATGGGTAATGGGACATCTTCATAGAGAAGGGTCACAGGGAGGGGATGAGCCAGGAAGGGTACAGTGTAGCAAAGATGAAACATACAACTTTCCTCTAATTTTTAATTGTTTCCTACCCCTGCTCCACACACCAATATCACGATCCCAATTTTACCTTACAAGCCTGGATAGGGCAGAGAATGTGCACTGATGCAGATAAGAACCAGACACAGGGAATCCAGGACAGGTGAATTCTTCAGGAATAGTGGTGATACTGGAGGGTGGAGGGAAGATGGGGTAGAAAGGGGGAACCAATTATAATGATCTCCATATAACCTCCTCCCTGGGGGGATGAACAACAGGGAAGTGGGTGAAGGGAGAAAGAGGACAGTGTAAGATATAATAAATAATAATAATTTATAAATTATCAAAGGTTCATGAAGGAGGGAGTGGGGAAGAGAGGGAAAAAATGAGGAGTTGATATCAAGAGCTTAAGTAGAAAGCAAATTTTTTGAGAATGATGAGGGCAAAAAATGTACAGATGTGCCTGATATATAATTGATGTATGGATGGATTGTGATAAGAGATGCATGAACACGAATAAATGATTAAAAACATATCAAATACATTATTTTGTTTAATACCATTAAAATCATGTCTATAAAAGGCTTTTGAAGAATGGAGTATCAACTGTTTGTGTATTATGAGGGATGTGGTATGGAGATCTGGATATATACCAACCCATTATGCTATGTAGTATGTATGACTATCACAGAGTAGAGATAATGTCAAAATTGGAAGAGGGAATTATCAGACATTAATGAATCATCCATGCCTTGGACCTCAACTGGACTCATACCAGGCCTTCTTTTTCACCCAGGCATATTTCTTTCTCTTGTCTTTTAACATGGGAACAAACCTTTCCATGTCAGTCCTGTGTTTATTTAACATGAAATTCCTGGGAGACTCCCTGTCAATTTTCACCTGGGGAACTACTGCTCATCCTTTAATTTTCAGT
The DNA here is from genome assembly GCA_004026705.1 of Nesogale talazaci. Classification (NCBI taxonomy): domain Eukaryota; kingdom Metazoa; phylum Chordata; class Mammalia; order Afrosoricida; family Tenrecidae; genus Nesogale; species Nesogale talazaci. The sequence goes on along the minus strand of PVJH01000037.1, from coordinate 68,567 downwards.
TTCAAGAAAATCTGCTGATGCTTATTGAGTGCAATTTCATTCTATTGTATTTCTTTCATAGCAGTTATTCAATTTGCATTTAATTAAAGGCTGAAGAAATTACATGATTTGCATTCACTTTTTAACCATATTGTTAATTCTATGAGTACAGAGGTCTTCTGTCTTTAGTTGTCAGGTAAATACTGGTTATGACCTGAGGAACCATGTCCTTGAATGCTTAGACAGATAGAAGAATGACATTGTTAAAACTCACCCTAGTAAGGAAAGTATGTGTAAGAAACAGGCATGTTATTAATTTGTTGACCTAAATCATTTGAGGCTGTTTTAATAATTTCAGAAAGCAATAATCTATCTTCACAGAAACACACGTACCATAAATTCAGATCAATAATGAAAAAACTGTGATGTCCCACATGTAATCTACTTTGACTCCTAAGGCTGATTTCCACATTTAAGGTTCAGACACGTGGCCACCTTCTATCTATATTTATATAGCAGTTGTAGAGACATATAGTACACATATCATGTAATTCAGAGAAATTATTTTAAAGATTTGTACAATTATCACAATCCTTTTAAAACAGTTTCTTCTCTCTTGGACCTCATTGTTATTCACTCCTCATGTTTTCCCATCCTCTTCTGGTGTAGCCCCAAGAAATTTTTAGTGGAGTGGTGGTCTTTGTAGATTTACCTACCCTGGATTTATAGAAGGAGCTACAGAAAAATATACCAAAGAAACAAACTCACCTACAACAATAACAAAAAGAGATAAAGCTTAAGCCCCCAAAAGCAGAAAATATTAAAAACTAGAACAAATCTTAAATGGGTGAAGAGGTTGATCAAATGATGAGGTGTTAACTTCTAAAGGAGTTACATTCAGTTTCATTCACTCTCTAATCACAAAGTAATCATTCACTTTCTAATGCACTTGGCATGATAGCAATGCTATTCACATCCCTGGATGCAGCTGATTCACATGTTAATCCACCTCTGTTTTCTCTTCACTTAAAAAAGGGGGGGGGGCGCCAAACAGCTTTAAAATAAGTCAGAAGGGAGCTTGAAAGAAGAGGTGTTATATTTTGATTTAACCACTCTGTCATAATTGATGATATAATGTTCTCTGTTTGATACCAAGGCTATTCACATCCCTGGATTATGATAGGAGGGGAATCACCAGAGGTTTAATCCATGTGTGAACCCTTCACATGAATTTGGGACTTGGTGTGTTATCCATGGCCTTCTGCACACTGGGTGTTCAACCATATAAAGGGATATCATGTCTTCTTTTGGATTTGGATTTTACTACTTACAATCATTGTATCCCACAAGTTTGTGTACCTCCTCCATGTGGACTTAGTTAATAACTTACCCAGATAACTGCTTGTTTGAAACAAGCCCCTTAAAACCACAGACACGATACTTTCTGCTCGCTGGAACCACATGATTGCTTCCCTGCATTTTTCTATATCAGCCATCATTTTAGCGGTCTCTTCATGGGAGTGATCATCAAGCCATGCCATGTCATGAGAATGAATTGTTCTTAAAATGGGGCTAAAGGTAAGTGTGAGTCCAAAACCCATTTATATAGCTAAGATTTACATAAGTCTCTAGTTCACTTTAGAGACATTATTAATTTATGATAGAGAACTTCTCAACCATCCTTCTGGGGTATAAGATAATTCAATAGAGTCATTGATGTAATCCAATTGGACATTTAGACCTACTTTCTGTTGATCTAATTAAGTGACCTAGGCCAGGGGTCTGCAGACTATGGCTCACAAGCCATATGTGGCTCTTTAAGTGTGAATGTGCGGCTCTGAACATGTTTAAAGGTCGTTATTTCAGATCTTGATGAGTTCATGTATTTGGAAACCCACTTTTAAGGTTCTTGAGTGATTGTTAGAGATGTTAGGAGGGACAGGATGGGCTCTTTGGTCTCAACAGTTTGCCGACCCCTGATCTAGGCCATGTGCTATACTGCAACTTTAAAATCCATCCTTTTGAGGTGCACAAGGTTTACGGGCCACACAGAAGCATTTCATGTGAAAAACGCATTAATTGAATGGGACATTCCCTCAAGCTCACCTCTAGCCCTTGGAATTAGGGCTGAAACTCCCTAATATAAGAAGCAGATGACTGCTTTCCCAAGGTAATGGAGATGGCAGTCATTGGACTGTCATTCAGATCTCATGCCCCAAGTGTCACCAGTGAATGGTGGCCCAAAACATTCATAAATTTAGTACTCTAATTATCTCCTTGTTTTATTATGGCATGTACTAAATTGGTAAACATAAGTCTTCCTCTGTGAATAAATATTATTGAAAGGGTTTCCTTATCACCAAACACCACTGTGCAAATAGTATCCAATCATGTAGGAGTATAATCTGTCTAAATCAACAATGCATGTACTATGGCTTGTAGCCAGCCTATGCTGGTATCATTTTCTTTCCTTCTTCATTTGCAACCCTCTTGGGACCCCAAACTTTTTCCCCAGGATATCCAGCTTTTCAGTTGAGTTATATATTCATTTAAAGGACCACTCAGAACACAAAGATTATGCTAACAATTATGGTGTTTATTAGGGAAGCTAATCCTTACAATTCAGGTGAAGAATGTTCTGTTGTTCAGTCACGAAAACATATTCTCCACCGTGTCCACAAGCAGGCCTCTCTCAAGTCCTCAGTATCTTTTCAAGGTCTCTGCCTCCCTGGAGAAATACAGCAAAACGCTTTTGGAGCTGTCAATAAAAGGTCCCAAATAACCTCGACCTCAAGGCAGCTTTTTGGGTCAGTAATCTCAGTTCCCCCATAGAAGGGCCCAGAGCCATCCCACGCCAAAAGCACTCAGGTTCCCTTCTTTGTGGGCTGGAATTTCCTCCACTCTGCCTATTGTTCTGATTCAATTCTGCTGGTGCTGTTACCCATTCACTCACTCTTCACATGTCAGAGCGACTTCTTAGAGAAGGTTGGCTCACTGCACAGAAATCTTGACGTTCAAAGGATGAATTCAACTCCTGACTCTTCTTTTTATGGTAGTAAACTCCTCAGATGGCTGATTTTATATCAAACAGGATTTCGATCAGAGTTAAGACTGTCAACAATCACTCACTGATGAATCATATTATACACTCAGTAAACTCTTTCTTCGTTAATGCAAACCCATCGGAAAGATGAAGGTTTTTTAGCAGGTGGATATGGAAATGATATGGCTAGAAGAGTCATATGAAACAATTCACTCTATTAAAATGGAAAAAATAATAAGGAGTTCTACTTAATGTGTTACTTTTATAAAGCCTCATTTTAATTAGAAAATTGAATTTTGATCAAACAGAAAATTGGCAGCTGGATACTGTCATATTTTAAAGTAGTAGCATTGAATAGTGACCAGAGGCTTTTCCATATTTTCACTAAAATGAGATGAAAAATGAATTAAAATTTTTAGAAGGAAAAAATTTGCATAGATATGTTAAATAATCAATTTGAGCTGTTATAAACTGTTTAATCCTTGGGGGAGAACAGTTACCTTTGAAATACAAGCCTTTCTATCATGTTTCAAATTCATAAGGAATGTAGAAACACAAATGATATTGAAAGCATGTCTATGTAAGCTATGTTTAACTTAAAATGTAGATTTCTTTTACATTACATTTATGAAATGTCCAATCTGAAGACTCATTAAGGTCCAGTATGTAGGAAAAGGGATGCTTCAGTGAGCCAACAACATGTACTTGTCTAGTTCAATTTTGGCATTTCTTAATCTTCGATTTGCATTCCTTCTCATTTTTAAAAGGTAGAGTGAGGATTTGCTGAAAGGCATTGTACAAAATTCACTTCTATTACATTCAAAATGGCACCCAGTCAGTCAAATTAAATCTACTGCCATTAAATATATCCCAACTCTTTGCGACCCGCTGCACGGTTCTCAGACTATAAATCTTGGCTGGAGTAGAAAATCAAACGTTTCCCCACAAGGTGCTTTCTGCATTTGAACTGCCCACCTTTCAGTTCAAAGCCCAAGGGCAAACCCACAGCACCATACCACCAGGGTTCCTTTGCGTGTGGTGAGGCTTCTACACAGAACAAGTGTTTATATTCCCCCTTCACATCCACACTTCATAAAAAGAAAAAAAATTTGATAAAGAAAACCCAAGATTTAATGAGTTATTTATGTAATCTAGTATAAGACTTAACTCCCACCTAAACAAAACTTGTGCTTCCACTTTTTAATGAAACACCGAGGCATTCTTCATTCCTTTTACAATTAAATATTCTTCTTTATGCATATGGTCCACCCTCTTCTATCTATATATCTAGCCTATATCTATAATAATGCATTACATTGGGAGAGTGCTGCACAAGATCTACTTGAAGGGTTAAAGAGTAAGACTGTCACTTTGAAAACTACGGTACACCTGATACAATCTGTAGTATTTTGAATGATCTCATATGCATGTAAAAGTGTCCAGTATCTAAGAGAGGATGCAAAAGTATTGATACATTTGAATTCTGGCAACAGTGAAGAATACTTAAAGGACTCTGGACTTCCAGGAGAAAAAAAAATAAATCTGTGTTGTGTAAAGTAAAATGAGAATGTCCCTTAGAAGCAAGGATGGTGAAATTTGTTTCATATTCTTTGGACATGTTATCAGGAGAAAACAGTTCCTAGAGAAAGACATTAAGTTGGTAAATTAGAGTGTCAGTGATAAAGAGGAAATGTCTAAAGCAGAATCTAGTGTCACAGTGCTGCACAAGTAGGCTGAAGCATAATCACAATGTTGACCTGGAGCATGAATGAGCAATGTTTCATTGTGTTGTGTATAAGGAGGCTGTGAGTGGGACCAGACTTAAGGACACATAACAACTAGCAGTGCATTTATCTACCTGTAAATGATTATCATTCTCTCTTTCTTTTTCCTATGTATAGATTCATCCTCAGATCTCTGAGTTGTTCTAAGATCTTAAAAGGCCAGCACACTTTAGGACACAAGCAATGTATAAACTGATTATACTTTAGAAGATGATAGTGTAAGAAAATAAAATATTTTTAATATTTAATAAATCATTTTATTGGGGGCTCATACAACTCTTATCATGATCAATATATACATCAATTATATGCAGACCACATTTGCACATTTGTTGCCATCATCATTCTCAAAGGATTCTCCTTCTACTTAGATTCCCCATTTCCCTCCTCTCCCTTCCCATCCCCCTCCCCTATGAACCCATAATAATTTACAAATTGTCATTATTTTATCATATCATACCCTGTCTGATGTGTCCCTTCACCCACTTTCCTGTTGTCCATACACCAAGGAGGAGATTATATGTAGATTCCTGTAATTGGTTTCCCCTTTCTACTCCATGTTCCCTCCACCCTCCTGGTATCACCACTCTTACCACTGGTCCTGAAGGGATCATCTATCCTGAATTCACCATGTTTCCGGCTCCTCTCTGTACCAGTGTAGATCCCCTGATATAGCTGGATTTGTAAGGTAGAATTAGGATCATGATAGTGGGAGAGGAGGAAGCATTTAAGAACTAGAGGAAAGTTGCATATTTCATTATTGTTACACTGTACCTTGACTGTCTCATCTGCTCCCTGCAACCCCTTTATAAGAGGATGTCATTTCACCTATTGCTGGACTTTGGATCCACAGTCTATATTTGATGCTTGATCCCTTCAATACATCATCATCACACAAGGTGGTGTGCTTCCTCCATGTGGGTTTTGTTGCTTCTGAACTAGATGGTCGCTCGTTTACTTTCAAGCCATTAAGACCCCAGATACTATATCTTTTTATAGCCAGGAACCATCAGCTTACTTCACCACATTTGCTTATACACACATTTGTGTTCAGTGATCAGATCAGAAAGGTGGGCATGCAGTGTTATGCTTTTTAGTTCTTTGAAGTCTGATAACTGTTCCCTTTGACACCTACCTCATGAGCATACAAGCTTATGTGCTTCTTCCATATTGGTTTTGTTGCTTCTCAGCTATATGATTGCTTATTTATTTTTCAAGGCTTTAAGCCCCCAAATGCTACATCTTTTGATAGCCAGGCACCATCAGCTTTCTTCACTACATTTGCTTATGCCCACCTTTGTCTTCAGTGATTGTATTGAGAAGTTGGGCATCATGGAATGCCAATTTAATAGAACAAAGTGTTCTTACATTGAAGAAGTACTTGAGTGGAGGTCCAGTGTCCATCTGCTGTCTTAATACAAACTCTATAAGTATATACATGTATATCTATTTCCCCATCATCATATATAAATATATTCACCTACGTACATGCCTGTATTTAGATCTCTTTACCCCCAGTTCTTTCCTCTATTCCCTTTTACTTTCCTTTTGTCTTGCTATCATGCTCAGTCTCCATTTAGGTTTCGGTGTTTTCTCTCTGTTACATTATTCTTCATCAATCCCTAACAGACTTCTTACACCCACATTGTTGCTGATTGTGGATATCATGTTGTTCCCTTGTCCCTGGGATAGTCAACACCACTTGCCTTCTCCCACCTCCCTACTTCCCATGTCCCCCAGGCACCATCAGTTCCATTGTTTTCTCCTCCAGACTGTTCATCAGACTTATCTAGATAGATTTGCAGAGATAATGGTATGTACCTCAAGTAAACAGGACTTTGCAAGATGAAGTGACAAAAAAACAAAACCCAAAAGGATGATAGCAACAACAACAAAAACCCTATGTCAGGAAATTATATATATATATATATATATATATATACACACACACATATATATAATACTAACAAAAGTAAAACCTGTAAATAATTCAAGGTCTGATCCTTGCCCTCTAGAATGGTCCCATGATTGAGTCAGATGGGGTATCACATCCTAGCCCCAAAGTGTATCCAGGGCACTCCCTCAGGAACTCCGTGCTCTGCTCCTCCTGCTGCTCTGCTGCACACACTTACCTCAGTGTGGTGGGTCCAGACCTGGTACATTCCCGACACTGTTTCTCCAGTGTTGTCCCTGTAGGGCCTTAGATCACCAAGGGCAAGTGTATTTTGCAGTGGGGCTGACCATGCAGTCCTTTCTGTGGAATGGCTGTTCTGAGTAGGGAGATCTTTCCCGGGGCTTGATGGGTCAGGATGCACTCCTCTCTCTCTTCTTCCCTATCATTTGTTCTCAAGTGTTTGGGTCAGACTTGTCATTCTCCCCACTCTTCAGCCTCAGTGCTGACCTCTAAGCAAACTCCCCTTGTGGGAGGGCTGGCTGTCCAAGTAGTTGGGATTGGGGCTGAGCCCTCAGACCCTTTTGCTCGCTCCCCACTCTATACCGTAATGTTGCCATGGCACCCTGGAACTTCACATTTAAGTTTGGTTCTTCTTTCCCTGTAGAGATATCAGCAACATGCTCCCCTTGGGTGAGTTAGTGTCTATTCTCCCCATTACACATTGCCATCTCCCCCTCCCTTCCTCAGTTGGCTACCATATGTAGCCCTGGATTTGATCTGGTCCCTGCCATTCTACCTAGGTCCCACCCCAGAAATTTCTGCATATTATAGTTTTTCCCTCTATGCCCCATTTATGCTCCTGTTGCATTTTTTATGCTCATCTCAGTGGACTCATGCTGTAGTTTTCTATTTGAGCTTGGCTTACTTCCCTTAGCATAATTACCTGCATGTGGCGATATGCTTCATGTGCTCATCGCTGCTTTTCAGCAATGCATAGTACTCCACTGTGTGTATGTACCACAACTTTTTAATCCATTAATCAGTGGTGGAAATTTGGCTTGTTTCCAAGTCCTTGCGATTGTGAACTGTGCTGCAATGAACATCGGAGCACAAATGTCTGGCTGCGGGTTGTTTCTTGCTCTTCTGGGTATATGCCCAGTAGGGAATTGCTAGCTTATATGGTAGCTCAATTTCCATCTGTTTTAGATATTGCCAAATCACCTTCCATAGTGACTGTGCATACCTACAAGGCTACCAGGAATGGATGAGAGTTTCTGTCTCCCCACAGCCCCTCCAACACGTGTTGCTTTCTGATTTTTTTTAAATTGGGTTGTCTTTGAGGGTGTTAAGTGATATCTCATTTTTGTTTTGATTGCATTTCTCTTATGGCTAGTGATCGGGAACATTTTCTCTTATGTTTATTGGCTATTTTGACTTCTGCTTCTGTGAAAATTCTCAGCTTGTTGAAGAGGGCATCTGTTTCCCATTTGATATTCTTGGGGCCCTTATCAAAGATCATTTGTCTGTATGCTGTTGCTGTTGGATTTTCAGTTCTTTTCCATTAGTCTAAGTATCTATCATTACACCAGTACCATGCTGTTTTGACCACTGTGACTATATTATATGTGTTAAAAGTCAGGCAAAGCAAACCCACCCACTGTGCCTTTCGTTTTGAGGAGTTGTCTGCTAATTCTAATCTTCTTTCCTCTCAATATGAAGTTGGTAATCACTTTTTTGATTACTTTGAAGAAAGATGAGGGTAATTGTATCAGAATTGCATTATATAGTCCCTTGGGTAGAACTGACATCTTTACTATACTGAGTCTTCTGATCCACAAGTATGGGATATTCTTCCATTTGTCAAGGTCACTCTTGATTTCTTGTAATAGTGTTCTGAAATTTTTCTCTTATAGATCTTTTGTTCTTTTAGCCAAGTATAACCCTAGATATTTTAATTTTTACTTGGCTGTTGCGAAAGGTACCACCTTTTTAATCTCCTTTTCTGTGGACTTATGTGGTGTGTAGAGCAGTCTGATAGATTTATGTTGATTTTGTATCCTGCCACTCTGCCATACTCCTCCATTGCTTCAAGTACTCCTCTTTTGGATCTCTTGGGATTTTCTATATAAAATTATATCATCCGCAAATAACGAAGTTTCACCTCTTCCTTCCCCAGGCAAATACCTTTGATATCTTTTCTTTGCTTTATCCTGGTAGCTAAAACCTCCAATATGATATTAAATAAGAGTGGGGACAGGTTCCCTTTTTCAGTGGGATTGTAGTAGTCTTTTCTCCACTGACTACCACATTGACTGCTGGGTTTTCATATATAGCTTGTATTATCTTGAGAAAGTTTCCTTCCATTCCTATCTTCTTGAGTATCTTAAACAGGAATTGGTGTTGGATGTTGTCAAATGCTTTTACTGTATCTATCGATATTATCATTGGTTCTTAGAGTTTTTCATGTCAATGTAGTGTATGATATTAGTGGTCTTTCATATGTTGGATCATCCCTGCATCCCTGGTATGAATCCTACTTGATAATCGTGAATTACTTGTGTTAAATGCTTTTGTATTCTATTGGCTAATACTTTGTTGAGTATTTTTACATCAATGTTCATTAGGGAAATTGGTCTGTAGTTCTCAATACTTGTGGGATGTTTCCTTGCTTTAGGTATCAGAGTTATACTGGCTTTGTAAAAAGAATTTGGGGATTGGTCATCTGTTTCTATGTTTTGGAAGAATTTGTGTAGGATTGGTGTCAGTTCTTCCCTAAATGCGTGATAGAATTCTCCAGTGAACATATCTGGCCCAGGGGATTTGTTTGTTGGTAATCCCTTGATAGCGTTGCCTATTTCTTCTATTGACCTGGGTTTGTTGAGGTTCCTAACAGCCATCATGGATAGTCTGGAGAGGCACTATTTTTCCAAGAATTTGTCCATGTTTTCCAAGTGTTTTAATTCATTAGAGTACAGTACTTCATAGTACTGTGTAATTATCATTTTGATTTCACTAGGGTCTCTTGTAATATCCCCACCTTCATCCCTCATCCTTGCTATTAAGATGTGTTCCTTCCTTTCTTTGGTTAGATTTGTGAGAGGTTTGTTGATTTGATCTATCCTTTCAAAGGACCAACTTTTAACTGCATTGATTTTTCCATAGTTTTCTTACTCTTCCTCTCCTCTCAAAAGATTTTTGAATGAGAAATTGGGGAGTAAGTATTTATATGTTTGATGTCAATAGATACTTATTAACATTAGAATGATTAGGAATTGTTTAGGGGGGAGACATCCATCTTCAAAACCTACAAAGCAGTAACCCTATTTCTCATGATTAATTTAGAATATTTTTTCTTTCATACATAATCTGTTCTATTATTTAGTTTTCTTCTAATTTATTATTGATTAGAAACTTCATGTTTTTAGAGATTATCTTTAAGAACATCTCAAATGCCTATTTTCTTAATCTTCACAGATATTACTTTTATTTTATATGCTTTTTAATTGAGTTGACTGGCAGTTAATTAGATTAGTAGCACCAAACTCTAGGGCTATTCATATCCAGAAATATATGTGTATAACTCAGTACTGAACCAAATTTTGCTAACCCTTTAGTGCTGATCAATTGACTTAACCTATAACTTTAGATTACCATTTCTGCAAAATGTATTTCTAATATACTTCTTGGCAATTGAGCATTAATCCTATGATGATATATAATTAATTTGGAACTATAGTATACCATTCCTTCAAAATGTTATTAGATATTTGTTTATCATCTTTAATTCTCTTTGAATCTCAGAGATACATTCAAACCTGCCCAAGTATTAAGTACTTCTCGGAAAGAATAGTAATGGGATTGGTCCATATATATTCCTGATTACACAGTTAAGAAAGAAAGGTAAGTGGAACCAGGAAAGTAGATACACATAACAAAAATGCCCAAACCCACCACCTTCAAAGTTCCAACTAGTAATAGCCCAGTAGGACAAAGTCAAACTACTGCATAGGGTTAGCATGTCTGCAAATCGGTACAAAAGCAGACTGACACATCTTACTCCAACAGTGACAAGTGGGTCTGAACATTAATCCCTTTACCCACTGTTGGTGAGTAGTTAAGCACTTTAGCCAGTGTCCCAGCAGAATTCTAAACAAAAGAATAGATGTGGAATAACACTAAAAGTCTTCAGAAAACAGTTTCTTGTGGGAAGGCTTGAGGGAGTGTTCCCATCACATTTTCCTTTTTATTCTTAATTGGGAAAGAAGCAAATGAAAAGGAGCACAGTAATTGAATTGCTTCTGCCTCATGGTGACCCCTTGTCATCAGAATAGGAATCAGGCATCTCCTTTTTCAGAAGCAAGTCACCGGGGTTGTTCTGAGATGTTTGGTGAGACAGGAACAGCTCAGCTTCTTCTTAGCATCCAAGTGTCTTAACAATTTGCTTCATTCAGGGAGAGATCCTTGAGTTGACATTTACTTGCACTATTGATCACAAGTCACTTTTGTCCACATTACATTAAAGGAAGGTTTAAGAAAAAAGCACAATTTTATTGTTGTTGTTGTTGTTAAGAATCTAATCAGTTTTTGGGGGGAACTTCAGTTGTTCCAACTCCCACAAGAAGGTTGACTTTTCCTTTTAGTCTTGAACTAACATGTGCAAACAATCTCCAATTGTAGAAACATGTCCCAAAACAAAGAAGCATAAGGGTTGACAACTTTGGGATTCTTTAAATTAAAATCTGTGTTCCAGAAATTAATAGAAGGGTAGAAAATAAATAGGTAAACATGGACAAATGATATAAGGGTGATCTGATGATGCATGGAAAAGGGCTTATTAGAATTAAGAACTTGAGACTAGAAAGGCATCGACTCAGTATTGAAAAAATGTACGTACTGGTAAGTGAATGTAATTTAGGGACAGAGGTTTTAGCAAATTATCTTTCCTTTGGGACTTAAAGGGTGACCAAGCAAGAGAATGTAGTATGATTTAACTTTCCTTTTCTTCCTTTCTCCCTCTGTTGCCTTATCTTCTATTCCACCCTCCCTTCCTTCTGTTCTTTCATTTTCTAATTTTATTTTACCTTTTAACTATTTTCCTTGTATAATTGATTTTGCCAGTCACTATGAATAATTTTATAGTCACTCTCTTGGTCTCATATATATGCAATAATAAGAGGAAAGGATAAATCAGAGACCAATATGGATATACTGAAGCAATTCCAAGGTTACTGATGACTTCGGGTTATTTCTCAATAACTTATAAATATGTTAGTCCTTCAGAAGTTGTTATTAGAAAAATATAAAGATGTAGGAGAATTGAAATATGCAACCAGAAATTTAATATACTTGCATAGATATTTTATTTCTTGAATAGGGACTTTTAAAATGTATATTCAGTATGTGTGTGCATATGTATGTATATGTGTTTTAATAACTTATTTACTTGATTCCATATCGAGTCTTGAGATAAAAATTGTATTTAGGAAACTTCTTTCTTCACAAAGTACAGATCTTACCAATAACCCTTAGTTCAGAAACTAAACTTTTTGGGAAAGGAATTACTAATTTGAGAATAAAACTGGGTCACTGTGACTAGGGAAGATCCCTTCCCTGCTATTGTATTGAGATGGAATTGGAAAAAAGAAATTATCATTTGACTACAGGAATTAAATCACTTGCTGTACCAATAACATCTACAAGCAATATGATTTTGTTGACTCACTGAACCTTTCAAAATTTCAATTTCTTTCTGCATAACATAATATTAATAATATCTGCCTCATTGAGTTCAAATGAGATTTTATAGATGAAGCATTTGTGATATTTTAAATTATAGTCTGGTCTTAATAAAGAGAGATTCTATTTTTAAAGATAATTGCAAGGTGATGGGAAGGCAGTATGCAATAAGGAGAATGCATTGACTGTAAGATCAGCAAGTGTCAAAGGATTAGGAAAGAATGAATTTTATAGATTTAATAAGACAAGAAATAAATGCATATGGGGAATGAATGTGTTACATGATTGGATAACAAAAGCTAGTCTGAACTTGAGGGGCTGTTAATGGAATATTCTATCCTAGCTCAAGCTTAGAGTCAGTCAAAGCTCAAGGATATAAAGAATTCTATAAAAAGTTTGCTTAAGAAATATTTTGTTTTGAAAGAGAAAGCAGGACAAATTGGTTAATAATTTGTGAGACCAAAAATTAGGAATCAGGAGGGTCTATGTTTGGCCTTATTATACATAAGCAAATGGGACAATCTATGAGTATTGTCTACTACGTGTGGGAAATAATTTTTTTCAGTAATCATTTTGAGACATAAATGGAAAAATAATGTATTTTCCTTCATTGTTTCTTAATACCCTGAGGGTTCAAATGCAATGCAGCATTACCATTGTTCACTTAAATACCATTGAACATTGTCTTTCAGAGTTGATAGTAGATGTGGAAAAAGGCATTGTTTGTCCTTTAATAGGAAATATATGTTATTATTTATTGGACGTACCAATGGGAATTCAATTAAGTCAGTTAAACAAAATAGCAATTTTAATAGTTATATTTATTTTCATGATCTCCATGTAAAGACAAATGTGCTATCATGCTTTCCTAGGCATATATGAGTCAATATTCATTATCTTACGAAATAAAGTAGCTTCCATAGGTTCCAGGGATGAAGATGTAGAATATCATTTCAAATCCATTATTTCATGACCCATATGTTTCCAAAGCCAGACATAAATTCACATTTACTTAAGAAAACATAATCTTTAAGAAATAGATACCACCTGGTTTGTACTTAGCATATGCAACGTCTGTCAGGTCATCAGGTCAAATTTGATTTCCAGCAATGCTATCACAGAGCAGGAGCCCTGTTGGTGTAGAGTTATGCAGCAAACCACAAAGTCGATAGTTCAAAACCACCAGTTTCTCTGATGGATTAAAATAAGGCTTTTTTCTCCTGTAAAGAGTTACAATCTTGGAAATTCATAAGGCAGTTTTTTCCCAGTCCTACAGAGTCACTAAAAGCCTTCATCCACTAAATGACAGTGAATTCTGTTTTGTTTTTCTTTATAGAACACCAAGACTACAAATCATTATGGAAGTAAACATTCTCATCTTTCTTGCTTGGAGAAGTTGTTGGGCATGAACCACTGATATTATAGTTAGTAGACCAAAGAGTAACCCAATACACCACCCAGGTCTCTTCAGTAAATGTCAGGCACTTATCTGTAGTCTTCTTCCTCTCTTAAAACAGACCAATACAAACCAGGGTGATTTGGGTGTTATTGGCCTCATCTGCCAGAGAAGAAAATTAGAGACTGAAAGGTCATACAGATTTTCTGAGACCCCATATTGGGAAGTGCTAGTCCCCCCAAAAAGTCAGCTCTCATCCTGCTATTGATTAATCAGAATCAAATTTTCTTTCAAATATGTCACTCTACTGAGAACAAGTTTGACGATTGCATTTATTATGCTTAAAAGAAATCAGCTTGGCTGAGCACCGGTAGTGTGGTGGTTGAGTGTGGGACTGCGGCCAACTGGCTTGGCAGTTCAAGTCCAGAAGCAGCAAGACTGGGCCTCCCACTCCTACCAGAGGGCAGTGATGCCTAAAAAAAAAGAAAAAGAAAAAGAAATCAACTCCTCAATCATTCCACACTCTATTTCATAGTTATAGAAACTTAATTTCCCATGTTTGCTCAGTAAAGTGATATATGATGTTTTCTATTGCTAAAAGTATTACATAGACTTTATTTTTTCCTGAGGTGAAATTTCATGGATAACTCCATTATTTATCTATAAGGTGGCGAAAAGAGAATCTAGTTGTTTAAAAACTAAACATTTTGGGAAGTCTTTGGAAGATGAAATATTATAATATAATCTCTTAATTCTCTGAAAATATTACCTAAATAATGAATGGTTCAAAGACAGATAAAATTAAACACACACAACCATGAATTAATATATGAAGGAAGGAGACAGAAAGAGAGGAAAGAAGGAAAGAAAAGGGAAAAAAAGCAAGAAAGGAAGAAATTGACCCTTTTATATTGAGCCTGTTCATACTTCTTGCCTCACTTAGTCTTTCCACCAAATTCTGGTGAACATTAATAAATGCAAAGGATTTTCATAAGGGAATATAACTCATAAGAATAAGTGAAAATTTACTAATCTAATTGTGATTAGAGATATAGCAAAATAAGAATTCAAAAAAATAAAATTAATTCAATTTTAGGATCATATTAAATAATTATCAAATTAACTGGTCACCATTGGAGAATTGGGTATTATTATTTCTTGCTTCCCTAGCTATATTAGACTTTGTTCTTTTGGGTTCTGGTTGCTTATGTCATATTTTCAAATTTAGTTTAGTAGTTTCAATCCCTGTATCACTTAAGTCTCTTTGATTACAAGTAACTAACTTTGACATCTTATATTTATGCTCAAATATAAGCATCCAAATATCAGACAAAGCACATAATTTTACCACAAAAAATGTATTAAAACCCAGCTTATCCTCAAATATATTCAGTGTGTGTGTGTGTGTGTGTGTGTGTGTGTGTAGAATTTATTGAAAATACATTAGGAGTTCAAAGTATTACAAAGAAACAGGGAAACAAGAAGAAATGGGGAAGTGGGAACCACCAAAAACAGAAGTAAGAACTATCCAAACAATTGCTTTGGGAGCACTTGGACAATGTACTGAACTGAAATAAATGGTAGTCTGACTGGTGTTAAATGCATGTTGTCATGGAAAATATCTGAAATCCCCCAAATGCATAAATCCATGATGTAATTTTGGTACTGTACCTTTCGTAGGATAGAGAATTTAATTAACAAAAACAATGCCTGGGATATTCATTTCATGAAGAATAGATAAATCTCAGAAAAGAAATCAGGGACTCAGAAGCTAAAAGGAATGATAAACACTTCATCAAGAACACATGGGAACTCGTGAGATGGCTTTAGTCTTTGATCACAGATTTGGAAGCTACTGCTGTCCCTGAGTAAATGGACAATAAGTGTTTATGGATTTATTATTGGAAATAATTCAAATTGCCACATTTTGAAAATATCCTAATCGCTAATATGCTCATTTCCCTTTAGTCAGTACTGACCACTAATATTTTGATCATCTTAAGAATTGTTTTATAAATCAATAATTAAAAGGCAAAATGACTCAGCAAACACAAAACCACTACAATTTAGTTGATTCCAGTCCATAGCAACCCTATGTAGGCTTTCTCAGACAGACTAGCTCGACGGGACCAGCCATCCTCATTGTTTCCCTTTGCACTGAAGGGCTTGAGCCACCAACATTAGCAGGCCAATGCCGAACCGCAGCACTTGCTAAGTTCACAGTGGGTGTGCACTTCACTTAATGCAGTCATGAGTTAACAAAGTATCTTCTCTTGAGGAACTACCAGTTTTTGTGGAAAGGTAGATGTTTAAACTAATGACTACAGTGAAAAAAACAGAAATGCCTGTGTTCATCACATCAATTATACAATTTGACACTGAACACAGCTTTTTTTTTTTTCAAAAAGAAGATGTATTTTATTTTGCAAACTTGCGCTATGAAGCATCATGCATGGGCTGAGCCCCGGTGGCATAGTGGTTGGGTGCAGGACTGCAGCCCACGGACTTGGCGGTTCAAATCCAGTGGCGGCTTTCCAGGAGCAAGGCTGGGTAGCTTCCATGACCAACAGAGGGCAGTGATGTTACACCCCCCCCCAATAAAAGCATCATGTATATCACTAAAGATATAGCTATCAATCCATATTTATATGTGATGCGTTTAAAGGTAAAATAAAAATGTCTTGTGAGCTGTAATTGTGGCTTTTAAAGTATTTATTTCTGTGGATAAGGAAGAAGGCTGGGAGGCAGTATAGTGAAATAAAAAGTGTTATTGCTTGCATAATGGTGATCTCTAGTTTTCAATTTTCTTGAATGTTGTTATACAATAAAAGAGGTTTACAAGAAAACATTAGGACTTTTTATTCAGTTATATGATTGTTCAACAAAAATAAAAATGCACCAAAATTGCTCCTTTCCCTTGATTAAAAAAAAAACCTTATTCAAATTTATTTTTGGTGCTTTGGTTATTTCTGTAAATATCACGGGGATTTATCCCATTTATTTCTTCCTCCTGCACTGTTTAACTTGGTTTCTTCAAGGAATCTCTAATTTGGTGGCTAAGGAAAGACAAATGCTGGTTGTTCAGTATATTGTTTCAAGAATATGAGTATTTTGACTTTTGTTGTTTTATTTTCTAATAAAATTGGCATTATCTAACAAACAGTGCATAACTATTTAGTAGTCAGAAAACTTTAAAATGTCTACTAACCATATAAAGTCGCCCTCTAGGCACAAACCTGACATTTTAAAGTTTTAATACTTTATGCTATTGTAGAATTCTTCAAAATTTTAATAGACCTGATTGTTCTTTCAAATATATTTCCAGTGTTCATTCCCTTTTATATATCCTTTAGCAATGCCCAGGTGTAGTCTCTGCTGCTTACTATCCCCCTATCTCTTGTATGACAGTTGATGGTAGTATGGTGACATGCTTGCTACTGTGATACTGAAATTTGTGACACTGATATTTCATTTGTAAGCAGAGTCATCCATGGTAAAGGTGTAGGTGGAGTTTCAAGAAAAAGACAACGTAAGAAGAATGAAAAAAAATGGTCTATTTTTAAAAAGTAGTCGCTGAAAATTAGCCTTATAAATAGCAGTAAAGCCTGGTTTGTTAAGTTTTAAAGATAAGTCCCCCAGACTCAGACACTAAAATATTATAGAATGAGAGCTATCTATTCACAGCTGAGTTTAAGATTGTGCAAAGTTTCCATGGTCTTCATAAGCATGTTTAAAATAAAGTTAAAAGAGAAGAAGTTGAAGACATATATTAGTAAGAAGAATTGAAATGCAGGGAATATGAATTTAGGGAAACTAGAAGACATCAAAAATAAAATAGAATGCTTAAAGATTAATATATAGGCTTGAGTGAGCTAAAATGAACTGACATTGCTATTTTTAATTGCACAATCAAATGGATTAGAGTGAGGGGAAAAGTTACAAATTCATAATCAATATAAAGAAAACAAAAGTTTTTGCATGTGGACCAATAATAGCATGGTATGTGGAGAAAGGATGAAAGTTTTTAAGGATTTCAATTTACTTGCTTCCATCACCAATGCCCAGGAAGCAGTGTTCAATGACCTCATATGCACCAAAAATCTGGGTAATGGGTTGGGATAACTGGAGAATTCATGTATTTGAATTTTGTTGTTGCCAGAAGAATAAACAAATCTTTATTAGACTAAATACAAATGGAATGCTTCTTTTGTTGGGGGGGGGGGATGGGGAGGATGTTTTGTTTTATTGTTGGTTTGTTTTTGTTGTTGTTAATCATTTTATTGGAGCTCATAGAACTCTTATCACAATCCATACATCCATCCATTGTGTCAAGCACATTTGTCCATTTGTTTCCGTCATCATTCTCAGAACATCTGCTTTCTGCTTGAGCCCTTGTTAACAGCTGTACATCTTTCCCTCCCTCCCAGCTGCCCCCTCATCATAAATCCATGCTAATTTATAGGTTATTATTATTTTGTCATATTTTACACTGTCCAATGTCTTCCATGTCCCACTTTTCTGTTGTCAATCCCCCAGGGTGGAGGGTATATGTAGCTCCTTTTAACTGGTTCTCCTTTTCTACCCAACCTTCCTTTCACCCACCTGGTATCACACCACTCTCATGACTGGTCCTGAAGGGATCATCTGTCCTGGACTCTATGTGTTTCCAGTTCCTGTCTGTACCAGTGCGCATCCTCCAGTGTAGCCAGATTTGTAAGATAGAATTGGCATGATGATAGAGGGGGAGGAAGCATTTAAGAACTAGAGAAAAGTTGTGTGTTTGGAATGCTTCTTAGGGATAAAGATGGTGAGTCTTTGTCACACATTTGTATATGCTTTCAAGAACAACCGATGGGTGGAAAAGGATATCATGCTTGGTGCAGTAAAGGATCAACAACAACAACAACAAACACCCAAGGTGGATTGACATAATGCCTGTATGTGTAGGTTCAAGTATAGGAAGAATGGTAGGATAGTGCAGCAGTTGAACATGTTTTGTTCTTTTGTGTATGATGTCTCTTTGAGACAGAGCTAACTTGAAAGCATGTAACACCAAGACCACAACCATTCATCTTGTTGTTCAAAATGACACCTTGTTGATTCCTGAATGCTCA
This sequence comes from Nesogale talazaci, assembly GCA_004026705.1. NCBI lineage: Eukaryota > Metazoa > Chordata > Mammalia > Afrosoricida > Tenrecidae > Nesogale > Nesogale talazaci. The sequence goes on along the minus strand of PVJH01000037.1, from coordinate 49,621 downwards.
TTCTCTTCTGTTTTACCTCTGTCTGCACACAGTTGCCATAAACTAACATCGTCTCCAGATATGGTATATTAGGCTGAGTTTTCTGAGGAACAAGATTAGTGACATTCATCTATGTATAAAGAGAAATTTATATCGAGATACATTTTTTGGTGTGTATGGGGGGGTTGCTTGTTTTATTTATATTTTAATCATTTTATAGGGGACTCATCACAATCTATACATACATCCATTGTTCAAGTGCATTTGTGCATATGTTTCCATCATCATTTTCAAAATATATTCTTTCAACTGCAGCCCTTGGTATCAGCTAATTTCCTCCCTCGCCCACCTCCCATCACTTATGAATCCTTCATAATTTCTAAATTACTGAGTTTTTTCATGTCTTACACTGACCATTGTCTCTCTTCATCATTTTTCTGTTGTCCATCCCCCTGGGAAAGGGTTATATGTAGATCATTGTGATTGGTTCCTCCTTTCTTCCCTCACCTTACCCTTACCCTCTTGGTATCACCACTCTCATTATTGTCTCTGAGGATTTATATGTCCTGGATTCCCTGTGTTTCTACCTCTTAGTTGTCCCAGTGTAGTACATGCTCTTATCTAACTGGATTTGTAAGGTAGAATTTGCATTATGATAGTGGGGGGGGGGAAGCATTAAAAAACTAGAGGAAAGTTGTTTGTTTCATCAGTGCTATTCTGAACCCTGAACAGCTCGTCTCTTCCTTGTGCCTCTACTGTAAGAGGATGGTGAAAGGTCTATAGATGAGCTTTGAGTCTCCACTCTACCATCATCCTTCATTCACATAGATATGTTTTTTGTTCTGTTTTTTGGTTCCTGATACCTGACCCCATTGACAATTCATGATCACACAAGTTGGTTTGCTTCCTCCATATAAGCTTTGTTGATTCACATCTAGATGGTCACTTGTTTTATCTCCAAGCCTCTAACACCCAAGATGCACTATCTTTTGATAGGCAGGCACCATCAGCTTTCATCATCATATTTACTTATGCACCCATTTTTGTCTTCAGCAATCATGACAGGAAAGTGTGTAGCATTCATTGTAATAATACTTCAGACCCAATTTAATATTCATTGGGTTTATTTTGTGTCTCTTTAGTTCTGCAAAATAATTACATACAAATTTGAGGGTATAATCTTAGCCTGCAAATACCAGTAATGGGAATTTAGTGTTCCTAAAAGAAAGATTTTAGAATATCATTTAAATTTGCTAAAGTGCTGCTTTAGTTTTAGATAGTGATACAGAGATTTATAAATTGGTGATCTATTGTTGTAAACATATCCTGTCTTCTATGTAAATTACAAGGTATCCTAGTGATGCTGTTGGGTAAGCATTGAACTGCTAACCACAGATTGATGATTATTTCCCTCTGAGGAAGAGACATGGAGCTGATTGCTCCTATAAATATTTACAAAATCTTAGAAAACCCAGTGTAGTATTACTGTGAATCAGAATGGAGTTGATGGAAGAAGAGTCTTAAGCAAATTTCCTTGACATGTTACAGGACAGTTTCTTTATTATTCAGCATAGAAGCTGCATTCTGTGGTAGCTATGTAATGTGATATAAATTTGAGGATTCAGAGTGAAGAGGCAGAGTTGAGCCTGCCAAGCAGGTTGTAGCTTGATAACCTCCCTTGAAGGTGCTAAGTTGTTAAATAGCTTGCTGGAGGTGGGACATATGCTCAGTCCCTGTGAGGCATTCTTGTTGACAAGCCACATGGAGACAGTCTGATGACAGTCTGTGTTAGTCTGGGAAGACTAGAGAAACAAAATTCATAAGCATGCATATGTATATAATGGAGAAGTTTACATGCAAGAGCAATTGAACATTGAGAAAAGCACCCCAACCCAATTCAATCCAAAAATCATAAATCTGATATTAGCCTATATGTCTGATACCAATTTTTAATCCCTCTTCAGACCCAAGAAGCATGTACAGTGATCCCAAATTCAGAATGACAACAACCCAGTGGGTAGACCGTCTTTGTATCCAGTGGTGGTGTAGCATCTCAGCATAGGCAGGAATCTTCACATGGCTTCTTCAGGTCCAGGTTTTGGGTCACAGCAGGGCTTCTCCTCAGGGATGCCTCACAGGGAGCCAGACTTGTTAGTTGATTGTCTGTCAGGGAATGATCTCAGAGAGATAATGTCTCTGCCCCCAAGAAGGAATTACCACATTTCCCAGAATTCTCAGGAGAAGACCATTTGTACATCGAGGTCTCATTGGCTATCTCCAGATTGACAGGCTAGACTCCACCCCTATGCTCTTAATCCTCAAATTGACACCAGATTAGGTGACTGCCACACAGTCAGAACCTTGAAGCTGAAGAAGCCATGTAAGATCCCTGCCAGCCCTGAGATGCTACCACTGCCACTGGATCCACCAGACTTTCCACCCACTGGCCTATGATTGTCCTGCATTCATCATCATTGCATGAGTTCTTGAATATGAAGAGGAATTCATAGATCGGTATTGGACATATGGGCTAACTGGACTTATGGACTTGATCTGGACTGGGCGGAATGTTTTCTCAATATTCAATTGCTCAGTTATATAAAGCTCTTTCTTATACATATACAGAGTCTATGAACTTGATTCTCTAGTCTACCCAGACTAACAAATAGTCTTACTACTTTTGAGATCTGTTTTAAAAGTAATGGTAAATCATAAGACTATTATTTCTTAAGAACTTAGGGTACTTCCCCCAAAATTTTATTCTGTGAGAAATGCATATTTCCAATGGGAAAATAATTGCATTAGATATTACTAATGGAAAATTGAAGAGAAATATCTTTATTCAATTTTCAATTTAAGAATTGCTTAATGTGAAAAATATTTAAAGTCTCAGATATATCTCTACATAATTATTTTTCTTTGAGAGCCATATTGATAAAATGTTACCATTACATAGTATTTTATCATAAATCTATGATTCATGAATTTTGCTTATTTTTCTTGCTTTTAAATACTCTTTATCTTTTTCTCCCTGAAGCCTCAAGAAAATGTTCCTGAAAATACTAAGAGCTCTCAAATTGAATCAGCAAAGGAAGAAAATCCACATGCAACAGAGTTTGCTTCTCAAAAGGCAAGATTGATTTTCAAAATCTTATTGATATTCAATATGAACACATGCACATAAACAACTCTAGTTTATGTCAATATTGAAAGTTCTACATATATAAGCATAAATAAAAAAACATTGCTACAAAAACCTAGGAACTCATAAAACTAAAATATAAAATCTTGACACAATTGTTTTTGAACATGTCCTTCATTCAGCTCTATATATTTCTAAAGTTGATGTTTTCATCTCTTTAACCTTTCTGGTGGATCCAGTGGTGGTGGAAGCATCTTAGTGGTGTCAGGGTTCACCGCATGACTCCTCCAACGCCAAGGCTTTGATGCCATCAGCATAGCACCACATGAACCCTTAAGGCACCTCTCAATAATTCTTCTTGCATGCATTTCAATTGATCAAGCATGACCAGAAATGCTAACCCCTCCTCACCATCAATTTTAGATTCCTTGCTATTCCTCTGTCCCAGTGGTTTTACTGGCCCATTGCTTCCTTCCCCCTGCCTCCTCCTCTCCCATGCCCAACCCCCCACTTCCCTGGAATAGTTGTTCCCACTGCTGTCTCTTTGGGATTGCTTATTTTGTCTATCTTATAAAGAGTATTTCTAACCGTTTTCCTGACCCAGAGTAGATGAGGATCTCTCTGTTAAATAGTGAGCAGGTCCTATTGTAATCCACCAGTCTAATCCCCTTATTTTACAGTAATCCATATTCCAGGCCCTGTTTTCCTAACAGCACTTATATCTTTTTCATGCTCAGCATTTTTGATCGAGAGGCATGCTTTGTCTAACACTCCCATTGCTCTTCCTGTAGTCAAGGATGAAGCAGTGCAGTACTCCACTCCTGACCCTGTTACACCTTTAAACTTCCAGTATGGACCCCCTTGTGAATCTTGCTCAACCAATTCAGATGAGGTATCAAGTGCTGCCTCTGGGTCATAAGTCTAACATCGAGATTACTCAGAAATTTCGTGGTTTTGATTCCATTGCTGCTCTGTTGCACTCCCCTCTTGATTTGCCCTCATATGGACAGGTCAGAGCAGCCACACTCCCCTGTATCTTCAGTGCTGTCCTCTCTAACACTGGTACCTAGGTAGGGGACATCATACCTCAAGCTGAGGCTGACCCTGCAGTCCGTTCTGTGAATGAGTTAATCAGAACAGGAACATTGCCCTCAAGGCATGGCACACTGGAATGAGGTCTATGCTCTCCTACTTGGGAGATTAGTCCCCTCTTTCCCCATTGCCATCTTGTTTTATCCCTCACCCACCCCTTTGTGGGCCAAAGCTGCATATGAGGCAGGAGGGGTTGTGAAGATGTCTTTTCACACAGGTGCCATCCACATTTTTTTTAATGATGTAAGCATCATTGTGAGTGGTAGGTGGTAACTCGTTGTATTTTTGATTTGCATATCACAGATGACTAATGATCAAGAACATTTTCTCATATATTTATTAGTCATTTGCATTTTCTCCTTTTTGAATCTTCTATTTAGGTCTTTTGCCCACCTCTTTGGTGAGCTATTTGTTTTTGCCTTTTTTAAGATGGCAGGGTTCTTTTGATTTCAGTAATAATACCTTCTTCTGATAAATCATTAGTAAATACCATTTCCCATTCTGTGGGCTATCGCATTACTCCTTTGAAGTCTTTTATTTTATTATTATTTTTGCAATAAAATATAACAAATTTTATTTGCAGACTCTGGCTACTTTGAAAATTAAAAACATGGGTGGCTTTTTAAAGGCACAAACAGGATTACAATACATTAAAACAATTTAAACACGAGTGATTTTGTAAGAAGGAAAGTCAATCTCTTCGGTAGCTCAGGTGCAGAACTGACAGGCTATTGTACAAAGGAGTGGTTCTGTGCTCCACCAACTCCTGTTCACTTGCTAACTCTGTTGTGGAGAGGCACATATTGCTTACAGAATCTGTTTTCTATCGTGAACCACTACTGTCTAGGAAAGATATAGGTACTGGAAACAGTACACTCCAAAGCAATTTCAGCATAATTTAATTGATCCCCTGGTTTATAGCTCAGCTGAGAACATAGGACCAAAACCATTAAAGCAAGCCTATGAATGAATTCAAGACTGAAAGTGAGAGTACTCAAATATAAGTTTTTCTGTTTTCACTTGAGTAGGTAGACAGTAAATCCCCAAATATAATTCTCCCGGGTCTAAAATTGCATCTCCACTAAATAGATAGCTCTTAATTGCAGCATGGAAAATAAAATCATGCATTTCATTAAAGTCTTTTAATGCACAATTTTTTTATCTTTACTATGTCCCACGTGTCTATTTTTCTTCCTCTGTCTGTTTATCCTTCGTTATTGTTGATAACCCACATATTCCCTGTGCTAAGGTTCTCAGATTTGTCTCCAATTTTTCATTGATGATTCTGATAATTTGTGATTTTAGCTCAATTTAGCTTGAATTTGACCTTGTGTATGAAGTGAAGTAAGGGTCTTGGTTAATTCTTCTGCAGATTCGTATCTAGTTCTTCAAGCACCATTTGTTAAAAAGGGCATCTGTTTCCCATTTGACTTTTGAGGATCCCTTATGAAAGATCAGTAGTCTGTATTCTGCTGTTTTTATCTTTGCATTTTCTGTTCTTATCCAGTAGGCCAAGTATCCACCATTATAACAGTGCCGTGCTGTTTTGACAATGAAGGCTCTATAATAAGCTTTTAATTGAGGTAATTCAGACCCACCCACTTTATTATTTTTATCCTTCTTCTTGAGAACTTCTTTACCAATTCTCGGTTTCTTCCCTTTCCATTTAAAGTTGGGAGAAAGTTTTTACATTTCTTTGAAAAATGATGGTGGTATTTGTATCACTATTACACTGAACCTATGTAGTGACTTAGGTAGGATTGACTTCTTTATAATATTGAGTTTACTGATCCACAAGCGTAGTATATTTTCCATTTGTTAAGGTCCTTTTGGTTTCTAGTAATAATGTTCTATATTTCTCCTAGTACAGATCTTTTGTTTTTTTGGTTAGGTATATCCCTAGCTATTTCGATTCCTGCTTGGCTATTGAAGTTGCTAGCTTCTTGATCTCTTTTTCTGTAACCCCTTTCAATTCTATAAAGCAATTCAAATGATTTCTGTTTGTTGATATTGTATCCTGCTGTTCTACCACATTTCACTGTTGTTTCCAGCACTCCTACTATAAAGCCTCTCCAGTTATCAATATATAAAGTCATGTCATCTGTAAGTACTATTAATTTCACTTCTTCATTCCCCAGAAATATACCTTGAATAGCCTTCTGTTTTCTTATATTATTAGGTAGGATCTCCAAGGTTGATGTGGAATGAAAGTGGGGACAAGGGACCTCCTTGTCTTGTCCCCTTTTTCAGTGGGAATATTGTCATATTTTTTTCCATTGATTATAGGACTGGCTGCTGACTTTTCATATATAGCTTTAATTATATTGACGTAATTTCCTTCTGTTTTATCTTCTTGAGTGGATGTTGGCATCGATGTTGAATGTTCTCAAATGTTTTTTCTGCTTCTATTGATATTATCATTTGGTTCTTGTCCTTTTGTTTTTCAATGAGGTGGATAATGTTGATAGATTTTCTAATGTTGAATGATCCCTGTGTCCCTGGTGTGAATCCAAGTCGGTCATGGTGAATTATTATTTTGTATAGTTTTGTATTCTATTGGGTAAGATTTTGTTAAGAATTTTTGCAGCGATCTTTGTTAGAGATGTTGGCTTGCAGTTTGTCATTCTTATGGGATCCTTGCCTGGTTTGGGTATCAGTGTTATACTAGCTTCATAGAATCCCTTTGTGGGTTTACAGTTTGTGGCAGCTATATGATCTCCTGCTCACTTGAAAAGGGGTGGAGTCTAACTGGATGACCTCATTTGGAAGTGTGAAGGAGATAAATAGCTCACTGGAGATACTGTCTCTGCTTCATCTTCCTGCTAAAAAGCTAGATGTGCTATGCTGATGAAGCAAGAGGCCCAGAAGTGAAGGAGCCACGTGGAAACCCATGCCAGCACTGAGATGAATCCACTGGATCTGCAAGATTTTTCACCACTGGTCTGAGATCTTGCATTCAGTGTCATCGCATGTGTTGTATAAATCTGAAGAGGAATTTATAGAGTGATATCAGATATGGGTTAATATTGGGGACTTATGGACTAGACTGCAACAGAGCTGGAATGTTTTCTACATATTCAATTGCTCTTTGGTATAAAGTTCTCTCTTTCACACAAATGAATATCTCTGCATTCATTTCTCTAGTTTACCAGGAGAAACACACTGTCCATTTCTATGTTCTGGAAGAGCTTGTGTAGAATTGGTGTCAGCTCTTCCCTGAATGATTGGTAGAATTCTCCCATGAAGTCATCTGGGCCAGAACCTTTTTTAGTTGATAATCCCTTGGTAATCGTATCTATTTTTTCTTTTGGTGTGGACCTGTTCAAGTTTTTATATCTATATGAGATCCTCTGGCCAGAGCTTGTTTTTCCAGGTGTTGTTTCTGGTCATCCAAGTTGTTTTATTTTTTGGAGTCCATAGTACCGTTAAGTGGTATCTTAATTTAATTAGGCTCTGTTGTAATTCCCCCTGTTTTATCTCTCAACCTGGTAATTCCTGCACCTTCCTATCTATTGTTAGATTTGCCAGATGTTTGTCAATTCTTTTAATCTTTTAAAAGAACCAGTTTTTTACTGAATTCATTTTGTTCGTAGCTTTTTTGTTTTCCCACTCATTTATCTCTGCCCTTATTTTTATAATTAATTTTGCTATTTACGAGGATTATTATGTTGATTCTGTTCCAACTGCTGAAGATTTTGTGATAGCATATCCACCATAACTCTTTTCTTCCTTCATAAACACATTTATAGCTATCAAGCATCCTTTGATAACTGTCTTTTCTGTATCCCATAGGTTTTACTATGTTGTATTCCCATTCTACTAAAAACTGCCTTATTCATCTCTAATTTGGACTAATACCCACTACTTTTGAAAAATAAATTATTCATCCAACAAGTATTTGCCCTTGGATTTTGTTTGTTTGCTTGTTTGTTTCTGTCTTTCTTTGTTGTTCTTGTTGTTTTTGTTGTTGTTTCTGTCTTTCATTCGTTGATTTTTAGGTTTATGTTGTAGTGCTCAGAGAAGAAGTCTGAGTGACTTCTATTTGTTGAATTTACTCAAACTTGACTTTTGTCCCAGCTTGTGGTCTGTTTTCAGTATTATGTCATGTGCACTTTAAAAGACTACGATTTTCTTTGCAGTTGGCTGAAAAACTCTAAATATGTCTGTCATATTGAGTTATCTTATTGTAAAGTCAATTTTGTAGTCACCTTGTCCAGCTCCTTTCTGTTAATCTATCCTTCTCAGAGAGTGATATATTAAAGTCTTCTACTACTGATCACTTGAGCATCATCAAATCCTCCTGTTATGTCCTGCATGTGAAATCAGTTTTGTCAGAGATTAAAATTGCAACTCCATTTTTTAGTAGACTGAAATTAGCTTCATATACCTTCTGCCAAGCTCTGATCCTGTTTTTATCTCTGAACTTGAGGTGTGTTTCTTGATGGCAACAAATTGTTGTGTTTTGTTTTCTAACACACTCTGCTAGCCTTCGTCTTCTGATGAGGGTTTCAAACCATTCACATTCACAGTCAGTACATCCATCTGTAGATATTTTGCTGTCTGTCATCTTGTATCTTTTGTAATAAACATTTTCTCTCTCTTTAGCAGTGTATTATGTATGTGTGGTGAGATTCATTCTTGCCTTCGCTTCACATTTGGGTGAAGCATTGCTTTCAGTGTTCTGACTTCTGGATAGCGTTATTCTATGAGGTGGTCTCATGTTTGTGTTCTGTGAATATTGGTCTTTGGACCCAACTGAATTGGAAAGTAAATTTGTTAGTGCTGGGTTTATTTTTCTTGATCTGTAAAAAACCTTACCTCCCTCTCTATTTAGATGGGGAGTTCAGTGAGATATAGGATTACTGGGATACTACTATTCTCCTTCAACTTTTAGAAGATTCTTCTCCAATCTCTCTTCTTCTTCATTATTTCTGCCAATAAATCTGAGCATGTTCTGATTATTCTTTTAGGTGATGAGCTTTTTTTTCCCCTTGCTGTTCTTAAGATCTTCTTTTCCTAAAAGTTGAATAGTTTGACTACCATATGTCTTTATGTATTTTTCTTGGAAGTTCAGTCTAACTGATATCCTTCATGTTTCTTGGATCATTGTCTGATTCTCCTTCATTAAATTTAAATTTTTTCTTCCAGGAATTCCCTCACTATCTTGGCTGTGTTTTTTTCATTAGGTCTTGCTCTGTAATTCCAATTTTTCTAATATTGTTTCTCTTCATTGCATCATTCATTATTCTCAGGTTTTCTTCAGCTTTTTTGATTATGTTGTTTGATTGGCTTTTACATTTGTTGAATTCTACTTGGCTAGCTTCTAGAACGCTGATACTATTCTCCACTTTTTCTAGCCTGGTGGTAAGGTCTTTTACCATTTGCTTTGCTTCTGCCGCATATACCATTAGCACTGTATTTCCCTTAAGAACTGTGGGGGAAAAAAAGAACTGTACCCTCTTTATTTTCTCTTCTATGTTTGTGACTAAGTTAAGGTTATCCCCAGATGTTGTATCTTATTTATCTTGATTTCTTGTATTGGCTATAGATCAGGGTTGTTGTCTGCATGATGTTTTGGTAGAGCTCCACGATGTTTTCCTGATATCCAGAAGCCCTGTAATTCCATTCTCAGAGACTAGGAGGATTGATTCTAAACACTAAAATTCTAAGAACTACCTAGAGCCAGCTGTGCTGTGCATTCAAGATGTGTCTCTGTTTCAGTGTAGTTGACTCTTTCCCTAGGCAGCTTGAGCAATATTCTGGAAGGTGCCATGGGTGACTCTCTCAAGCAAGGAGGACATAGAAATCATGGGTAGCAAGGGTGGTGGTGGACAGGGTGATTGATTGCAGCACAGGTCAGTGCTCATGGGTCTTATGAGGGGAAGGAGATATTTAATATCTATGCAAGACCAGTCATAGGCTCGGTTGCTAACTGCAGTGCCAGGTTTTCTGTGAGCAGCAAGGATGGCATTGAGAAGATCCATCAGGCACAGGTAGACCAGGGTTCACAGTGACCTCTTAATTTTCTGATGGTGTCTTTCATGTTTTGTTCACCTTAGAAAGCTATGTCTGGATTGAAAAAGATTGGGATGCATGTCAATTAGCCCCTCGTCATGTGTAGACAAATTTGTCACATACAAAAATATTTCAGGAAGTGGGGCAGTTTGGGCACAAAGAGAGAGGGATGCAAGCTTGTACACAGGTAACTTCTAAGAACTTTCCATTGAGTTGAAAAAAATTATCAAGCCCCAGAGGACATTAAAATTAAAGAGTAATTTTCTGGCCATTTTGAGCTTTATCTAGTTTGTAAGGAGACCAACCCTGATTAAAAAAATAGGAATTTAGGCTTACTGTCTGGGTATAAACCCAGGGGTTTAAGATTAGTGAGTGGGCAGCCCAGATGCAAAGTTTGGGGCAGCCTGGATTGAGTACTTCCCATGGTGGGGAGGGTGAATGGAATTTGAGCTCCAGAGGTGAAAGAGGGCCATCAAACTTGGGTCCGAAGAAGGGAGTGGAGAGAGGGAAGCTGGTAAGGAGGGTGTCCCACCCTGAGTGTGACCTCAGCTCCAGGGTGTGGGAGAATCCCCTGACCCTGCACCAAGATTTCAGAAGCAGGCCTTTTTTTAGTGTCTGCAGAGAGATAGTGGAGCACTCGAGGAAAAAATCCCCAAATACCCATTCACTGACAATCAGTCCGTGTGTGGACACAGACTATAAGTGCTAAGGGAGAGGGTCCCTAGAAGACATGCATGTTGGTAGGTCTCGTAGGGGATGCCAGGAGGTCAATCGACCTAAGAGGGTTGTCACGGTCCCAGTACTGCACCCTCCTGGGTTTCGGTATCAAGTGATAGAAAAACTGGCTGCAACACGGGTATCAAGTACAGGCTTTGTTGGAAATAAAGTCTGTCAAGCTACTCCACTGTTGCAAGTAGCCCTGGCACAAGGGGGCCCAGATGGGTACACTCTCGGAATGGAGACTGGTGGCCCCAGTGGAAGAGTGAGTGCCTCTTGATTGGCAAGATGGGACGAGAGGGAGCTGAAGCTGCTTTTGACATGCTCTGGGACATGTTTAGGTAAAGGGTTTGAAGAGAGTCTAGAGCGGTGGTTGCCCACCTTCCTCATGTGGCACAAACCCTTTTATACAGTTCCTCATGTTGTGGTGACTCCCAACCATAACATTATTTTCACTGTTACTTCATAAATGCCATTTTGCTACTGTTATGAATATAATATAAATATTTTATATGCAGGATATATTTTCATTGCTATAAATTGAACATCATTAAACCATAGTGATTAATTACAAAAACAACATGTGATTATATATTGTGGAATATTTATTTCTAATTTCAAATAAATGAACCTTTGTCTTGAAGCCTTGGGAACAGTCTTCACGCCGGGTACTCACCTGTGGGTGTATCTGCACGTGGGTGGACCTGCCTGGAGATGGAGAGAGGAGGGTATCTTGTTTCCTAAGACCATCAAAAATATGTGTTTTCTGATGGTCTTAGGCGATGTGTGTGAAAAGGTCGTTCAACCCTCCAAGGTATCATGATCCACAGGTTGAGAACCATTGGGCTAGAGTGTAAGCGAGAAGTATGGGAGTGATTTGCTTGAATTGATAAGGCACCATGTTACATTCAGCCAGACCTATTTAATGCCAATCACCAAAACTTTATATGTTTAAATATTAGTAAAGAAAAAGTATTGTATGTAAATCAGACATTTTTTTTTCTATTAGGAGGGCTAACTGGGCTCTCAGTAGTATCAATATTTCTGTCTGAGAGCTATGTGGGCGATCACCTGAAATAGTAGATTGCTTATTCTTACAACTGCCCTAAAAATGCAATTAAAATATGAGGGGAAATGCCTAGCATGATGTGATTCATTTGTATTCTGTATAAAAAGGGCAATTTTTACTGAGTCATCATCACATCTAAGGAAGGGAGCATCTCACATAACAATTATGTAAGAAATGTGAATCTTGCACCTTGTACATATAGAAAATGCAATCTAGTATTACTTCCAGGACTTTGACCAAATAAACTTTATAAATCTAACATCCCAAACTTTGAGAACAGCACATGACAGTAATGTGTTGTGTGAATTCAAAGGTACTCTTTTATCTAGTTGATAGAATAGAGAATATCTGCTTAAATTATTGATTCCTGAAGAGATATCAAGTTGCAGCTAAAGGAAATAAGAAAGAATAACAAATATACATTGCCAAGTCATCCTTCCTCCCTCCCCCTCGCCCCCCCCCCCTCTGTTGGCAGGAAAAGAAAAAAAAGCCTGATCAGCAATTGTGCTCTCATTTTTTTTTCATGTTGCCTGGTACCCTGATAGTGACCCAGCATCCAAGAGAACGAAACACAGCAAAGTCCTGTGCCGTCTTTTGTCAGAGTCCTCTGCTGCAGCCTCCATGTCATTCTTAGGGTAACCATATTTTATAATATAAAAAGATTAATGAGATGTAGATATGAATTTTTCCCCATCTACATCAATGAGTTTAGAAAGGCTTTGGGGAGGCAGGAGCATGTTTGCTGTAGTTTGTTGGAAGGGGTTTTCTTTAAAGGTGAGAGAAAATGTGAGGACGTGGGATATGTAGCCACCGATGACCACAGAATAGGGGTAGAAAGGTATGTAGTAAGTGCCTCCAAAGAACATTTGATACTAGAATGTGAAGAACCTTGAAAAATCCCAAACTCAGGGTTGTGGTCTGAGGTAGAGAAAGAGATTTTCAGTGTCTATGTCCTGAATTGTAAAATCAGGGAGAAATATTATTTAAAGCATGCTATTTTTTGTTGTTTTTTAGTTTGTTGGTTTTTTTGTTTTTGGACACCACTGTGCTCTGGTGGTCATGGGAGCCACCGTTGGATTTGAACCACCAAGCCCGCGGGCCATAGTCCTGCACTCAACCACTTACGCCACCGGGGCTCAGGCCCAAAGGGTGCTATTTTTAATTCTAAATATATATTTATGAAACTAAAAAAACAAAACAAAACACCATTGCCCTGGGAACATGTGGGGAGTGTGTGTATTTGCTCCATTCTCCTTTCACTTCTATTCTTCCATATCTCTTGACAAAACTACTTTCTGCAATGAATTCCATAAGTAACTAGAACTTTGGTGCTGGGTCTACTTTGGGTTATTTCAAAAATTTACCTTCACCGGCACTGACGTCAATGTTCTCTTTTGAGTTTACCCTAACTGGACTTTGTCTAATTCCAAGCAGTACACATCTTAATGATGGAATTACTAAGTATTCTCACTTAGCAGAAGCCAGAAATATATCTAAAGGCAAAGCAAGTAATGTAAATAATTGAAATAAGACAAATGTCAGGGGTTAGGATTTGTGGAACTATGTGTACATCTTTTCCACTTGTAGACCAGTAGGTCAGTAGCTTTTTCTTTATAGTAATAACAGCTATACTATATTAATTTGCTCTTGAAAGAGGTAGATGCCAAGGACACATTCAAGGGGTGGTGGTGGGAGCTAACAGTATTTCAATTGGTATGATCTGGAAATCTGGTTTTGTTTGATTTCAATTTCTCTAGATGATTATAATATTCTGGTTTCTCTGTCAATTGCTTTTAAATATAAATGATAGTAGGTGTCACCTGGAAACTTGTAATGGTTCATATCCAAGCAATTACTCATTGATTGGAATACAAGATTCTATATTTAACACAAAGATGGAAATTATCCTTTTAATGAAGGTAACTGGAAGCAAAGAATTAGTGGACCACACTTTGAGAAACCTTGATGTACTTCAAGCTATAGTAGTGTGGAGTCTATAGCCTTCACCTCTTTTTAATTTATATTTTTGACAAGGTAATACTTTAATAATCCTCTATAATGGTGGATATTTTGGTGATGATGAAAGAGTAGGGTATAGCTTTTACAATAGGTAGGAGGTAATTGTCCCAAAGCCTTTCATTCCCATATAATCATATGAAGTATCAGCTCTTTTGTGTGGTTGTAGGATTCATCAAAATGGTGCTGTCAGATTTCCTCTACTGAGAACCTTCTGATGATAAAATATACGGGATCATGACATGGTCAAGGTACAGAATTCAAGTTGTGACTGATCCTAACTACAAGGAGTTGTGAAATTACAACAATCCATTTTTAATCCACCTGAGCCTCGTTTTTCTCTTCTACAATGAGTTATAAATGTATTTTACCTTCTCTAAAGGGTACATACGAGGTGTTCTGCTCACATAAATATTTGCAGCTTCATAAAAGAGACAGTTTTATTTCATCCTAGAGAGGCACCATGAGGTAGAATGTACTAAAATTGAGAGTTTGTTTTGGTCTCACTTAATTTCCTTTGAAAATTCAATGAGATAGCACAATATGAGAACCTAATTTATCACTAGCACATACACATCTCTCAAAAATTAGTTTTCATTCTTTTCTTATTCAAAGACACCACCAATATACAGTACATTGACAGGGAGCTGCCAGAACCCAAGGTAAGATTCAGAAGAGGAGAGCTGAGCCCCGGTGATGTAGTAGTTGTGCGCGGGATTGCGGCCCACTGGGACGGAGGTTCAATTCCAGCAGTGGGGCTGGGCCTCCTACTCCCACCACTGGAGAGCAGTGATGCACCCACCGCCCTCAAAAAAAAAAAAGATTCAGAAGAGGAGGGAGGATGTGGAGCCATGGATACCTTCTGACCGCAGAAGATCTTGACTGAAAGCAGGGACTATCAAACAAATGTTTACTTGAGTGTTATTGGCTATAAAAAGCTATTGAACCATGTGATCATAATCAAATATGGACAGCATTCAGAAAAATGAGCATTCTAGGAAATTTAATTGTATTCATGTGTATGTTAGGCTTCTCTAGAGAAACAAGACCAGAACACTAATAATTATATATATTTAGTTACTATATATAGCTATAAGAAATATTGTAAGAAATTATATATAAATATCATAAGAAATAAGCAGTTAATCTATAAAGCAGTAAATCTTTATACAAAGAGTAAATTAATCTATAAGGCAAATGGTTCAGTGCAACTAATATCTGTGAGACGGTTAATACACTAATACAGCTAATACAGTCCTTCAAGTCTTGAGGGCTGCCAGGTAGTTCTCTGTATAGAAATTCAGGCTATCTGACCAAAGCAAGGCAGATCACTAACAGGCATCCAGATGGCAGGGTCTGAAAGTCTCCAGCTCAAGATACATACTCCAGTAGCGTGGTAAAACAGCTCTTGAAGGCACCACAAATTACAGTGACACAGTGTCCCACTGGATGTGTAGCTTGCAAACTGACGCAGAGAATAAGCAAGGTAGCCACATTCTAGTCAAAGATGCCAGAGGCAAGAAAGGCAAGGCTGGCGGAACCATTTATCTCTCTGCCCTTCAACTCATCCTACATGTATTCATCGGTCTTGTCGGCAAAATAAACCTACCCCTCACAATATGGAACTTATATATAGATCAAGAGGCAGTCATTTGAACATAGCAAGGGAATACTTCCTGTTTTAAAATCAGGAAAGGAGTGCATCAATCTATTTGGTCTCACCAAACTTATTTAGTTGCAGCCTGTTATGTGCTTCATAAAGGACTTGACTGACATCCACTCATAATTATAATAATATTTATATGAAGTCATTGAAGTTTGGAAAACAGAAACTTTACTAGAGTTTTGAATAGGAACACATTGAAAATTGTCAATATGTGGATTCATGCAGCTTGTCTCCACTCTACGTGAAGAGCAGATACAGTTCAATTACATGCTCTTGCTTAGACTTCTTTTATATGTTGTGGTCCTTCTTTTATAATGAGCTCTTTCACTTCTTTTGCTCTTCACATTCTCTCTAAACTATGCACTGTAAATACTCTCAATTTTCTTTTCCATTTTTCATATTCTGACACAATTTATGTCAAAACATAAACTAATTTTTAACTCCTCTGTCTGTACAACTTACTCTGGTCTTCTGCAACTTACAGTATTCATCTAACTAATTTTCTTTTGCTCATGTTTATATCACAAACTAAGCAACCATGGAATCACTTTTAATTAAGCATTGGTAAAGGACTGAGTTGTCTTTAGAGCACCAAGCAAAAGCAGCCTCTTGCAATGGGAGGATGGAGATGCCTTCTTAACCCACATAGGTTAAAATCCATTCACCTTTTACCAAGGGATCAAGTAGAAAGAAAACACTTTGAACATGATGATGATAACCAATATACAAATGTGTTGGACACTATGGATAGATATATGGGTTGTGATAAGAACTTTAAGAGTCCCCCAAAAATGATTAAAGAATAAAATAAAGAGGAATGTTAAAGTTTCAGATCTGCTCAGTAAAGAAAAGCACTTATTTAGGCCTTTCCTATGTTGATCTTAATTGCATCAGTGGTCTTTTCGTTACTTTTTGACACAGTGTAGTAAGACTTGCTGCACTTTTTCAGGTTTATAATATGATTTAGAGAATAGCTTACCTCACTGGGTCTTTTAATGTCTCTTTGGAAATTGTTTCTGCTACACATGAACTCAAATGGGGATTATCAGGGGGTGGCCAGCCTCCTGATATACTCGCAGTAAGGGTTCAACAGGCAGTTGTGTAGCAATAATTATTATTTATTATAACACCGATATAGAGATCATGAGAGAGAGAGAGAAAGGAGCATTACAGTTTACATATATACCCTTTAATGATACATGCTCACCTCAGCCGCACTAGATGGTCCACGTGGGGCAGCCTGGATAGAGGTAGGCTGAGAGAGAGTTAAGAGGGAGCCCCTATATTATGTCCCATCCCTATATACCCCCTGGAGCCAAGTCAGGTCCCCAATTACAGGTAAGGACATACATCACCGGAAGGGGTTGTGCCTTGTGCACACATTATAGGAAAAGGGGGGTCCCATGTGGGAAGACAAGACCTCAGACTCCTGGATATGGGTAAACAGGTTAGGCTAGAGATCATTAACATCAGTATGTGCATCAACCCACAGGCTTCAAAGGAAGGGAGCCATCATCCTAACAGCAAGGGAGTCAGCTCTGTAAAGCACAAAAGCCTTAAGTAACTGGGAACTACATGGTGTATAGCTAACTTCCATAACAAATGCTGATAAACATTTTGCCAAATATTTGGAGTATAATATTTGTGGAAAAGTCCTGTCTTCACCCGACAGGGGATACTTTGGAGATGGAATGAAGGGAGGCTTTAATTCATAAAAGAGCAAAGGAAGGCTGAGCCCTGATGGCGTAGTGGTTGTGTGCAAGACTGCGACCCACTGGGTTGGGAGTTTGAATCCAATGGCAGCTTTCCGGGAGCAAGGCTAGGCTTCCTACTCCCACCAGGGCAGTGATGCCACCAAAAAAAAAAAAAAAAAAGAGCAAAGGAAACAAGTGTGAAAGTCATCTGAACCCTTAATTTGCATAATAAACCCCTTCCCAATGGTGAAACCGCAGGCTTAGGAATAATTAAATATTGATTTGAGAATAAAAGGCCCTCCCAGATACAGGGAATAGGTGGTGAAAGAAAAAATCTTATTTGGTAGCCTTTTATTGTGAACAACATGAATACGGAGGGAAGTCACAGGTCATCAAATATTTTTGTTCCAAATATGTACTTCTCTTTCCCAGCAAAAGGTCAAGGACTTAATAGCAACACCCACACATACCTACAACTCCCGAGTTTCATAACAATGATGCTGTTTTCAGGAGGAGTTAGGGAGCTGGGGGACCCCTCGATCAGCAGGATTTGTTGTTATAAAGACTTGCTTGGAGAACTTCTCAGCTTAGTGTTCTGGGCACTTGAATAATTTTAGTTTTTTAGTGATATTTCTTTTCCTCCTCTAACTCGCAGTTACTGTACACTAAGATTGCTGCTATTAAGGGCTTGTTGGGTCAGTCTGGGTTATGTGAAGAACTTCAGCAGTGCAAACAATACTCTAAGTAGTAAAAGCTCACATAGAAATAAGTTGTGCTGTTTCTATGTCCTAAGACTTTACCAACTTGTGTCTAAAGTTCAATATTTACTGTTCCTTCATCTGGAAACCAATGCTGGTGATATCAAACAATCAGAAGCAACTGACAGAGTGCTTTCTTATTCATTGTAGTGGGACCAGCTTTTCGGTGCTGTGGGAGTCTTTAAGTAGACCCTTGAAGGCATCATTACTTTCTGACCCATGCTAGAAATCCCTTGTTGAACCTACAGCATCAGTGTGCTTCACAAAGAGCAATCCAGTGATAAGTGTTCCCTGCTGGAATTGGAAAGAATGCTTTATTGATTTAATTTTCTTCTAGATTCACAGCTTCCATGGCATCAACTCCAGGTTGCCATTAGTAGTGCTCCAGACAACTGGCATGTACTTGAAAGGCACAGAACAACTCCTCAAAACTTGAGATTGTGTCCTGAGGGAACAAGAGAGTAGTTCTTTCATGCATCTTGGGTAGATAATAGCAGGGTGCAGTGCTAACTACAGAGAAAATAACCTCTGAAGATGTACAATATGAAGAACTCGGCATCTGGAATAGAGGAAAGCCTATTAACAACCTATAATATCCAGATGACATAGCTTTGCTTGCTGAAAGTGACTTTTAATTCTGGTTGATGAAAATCAAGGATTGCAGTCTTCAATATGGATTACTCAATGTAAAGAGGGAAAAAATCCACCCAACTTAAGCTATAGGTAACATATTGGTTATTTGAGAAAGATTGAAGTTGTCAAGCATTTCAATTGGCTAGAATTCACAATCAATATTCCTGCACACAGCAGTCAACTAACCAAAGATACTTCTGGGGGTAAATCTGTGGCAGGAGATTTCTATAAGTTGTTTAGATGCTTGGATGTAACTTTGAAGACTAAATTATTTCTGACCCCCAGATATGGTATTGTCAATTGCTTCTTATGCAAATGAAAATTAGAAAGTCAATAATTTTAAAAATGAAATAAGCACATCTCTTGTCATTTGACACAAAATCTACTCTGGGAATTACATGTAGCTTTGGGAAAATGTAGATGCTAGTCCATTGAACTAAATCCTTAATAAAAATGAGAAAATAGATTTAATTTGCAGTGGGGCTTATATATTATATGATTGCTTAATAAAAACCAGACTTTGGGGGTTGTAGTAAGGGACAGTGCACTAGGGTGGAAGGGAAGAATTATCAAGCTAAGATTTTTTTCACATCCAGAACGTTGTGACCATAAAGATGTTCAATAAAATTAGCAGACAGTATGAGGCAATTGAAAATACTATAGCTTGGGTAAAATACAACATAGCCCTCAAATGGACCTATTTTATTTTTAACATTTGGAAATGTATTTTCAGGAGTATGGTTAATGCAATGTCATTTGAAGTTTTGACTACAGTTTCAAAGTTATTGACTGTGGATTCTTGATAAACTTAGCATTTTCTTCATTTATCTACACAATGTATATAATTGGTTCCCAGACTTTAGTGACTAAGAATACCCATTAAGCTTTATCCTGCATATAAGGCTAATTAACATTCCATGGCTTTGGTTAGGCACACCTTATTCCTCAAAGTGATATTTTTGCTTTTCAACACAGAGATTTTGTGGAACAGACCCACCCAGTGCAATAGGTTGTATGATTTCTTGGCTGGATACAAACAATATGAAACCCTAGACAACTTTACTTTCTTATCCATTTATTGTGATGTTATATATTGACACAGATCTGCATATTATGGTCTTTTTTCCATTGAATTGCAAGCCTTACTGAAGGTTGGAATCCTTGATCTTTAACAAGAAATGCTTCAAGTCCTCCTCAATTTCAATAAGCAAATTTTTCTTATCTGCATGTGGCAAGTTGTTAGTAGGTCTTCCTCCAATCCTACTGTAGAGGTCTTCTACATTTGGTCCAATTTTTCAGAGTGATTGGTCAGCATACAGTTTGAAGGTGCATGGAGAAATGATACAATCCTGACAAATACTTTTAACATTTTTTTAATCAGGTAGCATTTTTTAAAAAAGGGAACTTATATTTATTTTTTTTCTCTATTACATTTTTTAATTCACTGTTTCAGCAGAAAGATAGGAGTTTTTTAATAGAAAATATCCTGATGGTTGGTTGCAACAACAAGAAAACATTTTTGTGCACATAGCTTACAGATATAAATTTACCTAGTCAGGTAGCATTTTTATTCTATTTAATAGACTACTAGACAATGAACAAGGAAGACCAGATATGAATTGATGTAATTAGATTAGGCATTAGTAAAGATTATTGAACATACTATGGATTGTTGGAATAAAGAACCAAATCTGCTGTAGAATAAGAAAAATCAGAATGCTCCTTAGAAGTCAAGATGGTGAGAGTTTATCTTGTTTTAGGGATATGTTATTAGGAAGGATCAGTCTGTGAAAAGGGAGCATTATGCTTTTTATTATATATTATGTGAAAAAGAGGAAGACCCTTGCCGATATGAATTGACACATATGCTGCAAGAACGAGCTCAATTAGCAATAGCTGTGAGGCTGGCCAACAGCTACGGAGTGGTTTGTCCTGTTTTCCCTGGGGTCACTATAAGTCAGGATCAACTTGATAGTTCCCCTCACACAGAGAAGAATTCAGTAGGTCTGGGAGAAAAAGAAAGAAATGAATAGATGAATGAAGGATAGAAGAAACAACCAAAAAACCACTACCACAAGTGGATTAACACTTATCGTTAACCTATATTAGTGTCTCTGGCTAGCAGTCCAACACTTATCACAAGTGCCACCGGGGTTCTCTCGGCCTGCTCCAATTATTTCGACATATACCCCTAGATTGTCTACTATAATATATACACCTGTATTAGACACTGTAAGAAATACAGGATCTTGTATATTGCATATTTTAATGGTTATATCGCTATATTGATATTAAATACAGTGTTCAGCCATATTATAACTGCTCTTCTTTCTAAAAAGAATTTCTAATGCACTGAAATTCTAATGTTCCAAGTCTTATCTTTTTCCTGCAGAGCAGCTGGTATTTTCAAACTGGTGAACTTGTGATTAGCAGCCCAACACATGCCCTACTGAGCAAGGATTCCATTAAGTCTCAATATTCTTATTTGATGCCCACGATTCTAAATTTAAAATTATACTTGAGTATTTTTCCACTTGCTGCTTATGTTCTCCATATACCAGGCAGGTGATTCAGGAAAATGGCCTCGGGATAGATTTTTTAAAAATACTTAGAAATGTTTCAAATGAAACATTACAGGTTTGGAGGCATATTGGATTACAGTTAGAGGTTTGCTTAAATGACTTTAAAGCAGTTTTGTTTAAATGATGACACGTTTCACATTGAGAAAGAAATGGGTATACCTGCTTTGTTCCATTTTCCTACTGATTATAAATGTGCCTCATATTGTTTAGTTGTATATCAAGATGAAAACTATTGCATGTTTATTTTTATTTTTCACTTAGGGATCAAAATTTAATACCAAATTTAAATATGCTTTGTGATTTTTTTTCTTCCTTTTGGTAGCAAGGATTTAAGTCACCTGAAAGTGTTTAGAAAATTAAAAGGCATCATCAGTTTATGGTTAGGACTGGGATCCCGCACTCCGTTTCAATCCTTTGGACTAACAAGTGCCTGATTGTGGGGATTTGTACAACAGCAAAATATTGTCTAGGAAAATGAGAGGGGCAATATGCAGAAAATAACTCTAATTTGTAAGTAGAAAATTATGCTAGCATTCAAAAATTGATGCCATATTTTGTCATGGAGTAATTAGTGTTTGTTTGATATTATATCTAATCTTCATTGTGTGACATTTCAGGCTTTTGATAAGAAGTTGGCAAGTCCTTTGTTATCAAGATTACCTAAGAAAAATCACAGGAAGAAACCCCACCCTGCCCTGCACTATCCTCTCAATTGTTCTTTTGTTTGAACCCATAGTTGAAACCACTGTGTCAACCCATCCTCCTCTTTGTCACTTTGTCCTCTTTATGTTGTCCCTTTCCAGGAACTGGTCTCTCCTGGCAACGTGTTGAAACTATGTGGGCAAGTCTTGCCATCCTGGCTTCAAAGGAGCAATCTATTGAAGCTTCTTTCTTAGAAGAAATGATTTTTGTGAGGCCATGATATTTTTAGTATCCTTCACCAGCAAACTAATTCAAATGCATTAGTTCTTCCTCAGTCCTGCATACTGTGTCCAACTTCCATGTGCATATGAAGCAATGGAAAACACCATGGCTTAGGTCAGGCAAATCTTCATTCTTAAAGTAACATCTTGCTTTTCAATACTTTAAAGTGGTGTCATGCAGCATATTTACCCCATGCAGTACTCTTCGATGTCTTCATAGCTGCTTTCATGAGCAATGATTCTGAAACCAAGCAAGATGAAATCCGTGGGATTGTCAAACTTTGCTCTTTTTCATGATGTTACTTACTGGTTCCCTTCTAAATATTTCAGTTTTCCTTACATTATTTGTATTATATATTGAAGACAGCAATCCCTGGTCTTCATTATCAAGTGCTTCAAGTCCTCCTCACTTTCATCAAGACAGATAGTATCATCTTGAGCATAGAAAACAGCGAAGGTTTTTGATTTCTAACCAGAAATAATGATTAATTTATTAATTTTGTAAATAAGTACAACAAAACAAGGATGGTAATAGTTTATTAATTTCATTCCATTGGCATGAAAACACAAAGCATAATCTGATCCATATTCCTGTGGTTTGGTTTTACTCTTCTTGGTTCCCATTGCTTCGCTTATTTATGTATTTTACCCTGTGCTATAGTTCACCTTCCATGCTCCTTAGATGTATAAGATAATCTTTTTCATGTTTATATTATAAACATCTTAAGACCAAAAAAATCCTGATAGTCATTGGATCGACAGGAATAGGACTATAGGGATAGGACAGGGTGCAACTGTCCCTGTGACTTTCTGAGATTGTTTCCAGAAGTAGAAAGGCCAACTATCACGAGGGGAGAACGGTTGACTTGCAGACTGCATCCCAACATGTAACAACTATACAACCAGGGCTCCATTTTGAAGAGGCCTGTAAAAATGATTTGTATCATCTTTAATGTTTTAAACTTTTATATCTTCAATATAAATAAACATATAAGTATTAGCAGATGTTTCATATTTATTGAGGGGCCATATATGATAATGCATTGGGGGGGGCATCACTGCCCTCTGGTGGTCATGGGAGCTACTCAGCGCTGCTCCTGAGAGCCGCAGCTGGATTTGAACCGCCCAGCCCGCAGGCTGCAGTCCTGCACTCAACCATTTATGCCACCAGGCTCAGCCCAGATAATGCATTTTTTCAAAAGCTTAACATCAATCTTTCTAATAGAAGATTACTAAATTAAGTTCACACAGGCCATATACATTCATAGAGAGGCATCAGTGTCATACCTTGCCTCTCTCCATGTCTAGAAAAAAATTCTATCGATATATTCAACTGAACTCAAAACCATTGCCTTAATTGATGCTTAGCGTTCGATCCTTTGCCTTCTTAGTCCCTCTCTATTATCTTATGATTTCTAATTTTTTCAATTTGTAAAAGAATGAATCACTAATTTGTAATGAGCATGGCAATTAATTTCATAAGCAATGATATAAAAATTGAAAACTCTCAGTGAGTCTATTCTGACTCATAGAATCATTATATAGGATTTCCAAGATAAAAGTTCAACAGGAACAGACAGCCTCATCTTTCTCCCGAAAAGTGACTGGGATATTTTAAGCATAGACCTTAGCGTTAGTAACCCATTGTTAAACCAGATGGCCACCAGGGTGACTTTGAACAATAATATATAACACATAAAAATGAGCCCAAATGCAGTCAGTTTACTAAGTACCTTAGTATTTAATTTGAGGATCCCTTGTGGCTTATTAGGTTACACACTGGACTGATAAGGGCACGGTTGGCAGTTCAAATCCATCAGTTATTCCTCAGGAGAAAAATGAAGCTTATTATTCCTATATAGTTTCCATAAAGGGGAGGGTGGAGGGATGGTGGAATAGAAAGGGGGAACCAATTTCAGGGACTTACATATATCCTCCTCTCTCGAGTAGGGACAATGGGGAAGTGAGTGAAGTGATATATCAGAAGGTGTACGATATGAAAAAGTAATAACAATTTGTAAATTATTAAGAGTTCATGGGAAAGGGAGACTGGGGACGGAGGGGAAATATAGGGAGCTGGTACTGGGGGCCTAAGTGGAGGGAAGATGTTTTGAGAGTGATGATGGCGGCAAGTGTGCAAATGTGGCCTGCATACAATTGACGTATGTATTGATCATGATGGGAGTTCTATGAGTGCCCAATAAAATGATTTATTAATTTTTTAAAAAAAGGAGATGGAAAAGAAGCTCATACCAAGTGTTTACAAAGAAAATATTTGGAAATGAGGATGGCAACATGTGTACAAGTGTGCTTGATACAAATGATGTATGGAATGCTATAAGGGCTATAAGAGCCCCCATTAAAATCATGAAAAATATCTCCAGAAAGAGTGGTTCTGTTTGGGTGACTAAGAGTCAGAATCTACCTGATGGCTGTGACTTTGAGTATTTAATTCTAAATGCCTCCTCCTTTGGAATATTTTCAAAATTATCTCACCTTTTAGATAAAAACATAGTGACTAGCCATTTCTTTCTGCCAAATATAGTTTTGGTTTGGTTTGGTTTTTGTTGGTGGGATTTATGTTCACCGATTTTGTATTATCATTAATTATTATGGATTGTTTTATTGTTTTAGAAAAAGGACATATGAAATTTGACTAGTCTTTCCTGTAATGCAGAATCAAATATTTAATCTCAGCAGAATAGTGATGACAGCATCCGGATCAGAGATAGAAACTTACAGAAAGCTTGACAAAACAATGCCCAATGAGCATTCCATCTGCTTTAATTCTTAAAGTTGCACTGTGCATAAGGAATAGAATACAGGTAAGAGGAAGATGAAAAGAATCCACTTCCATCGGTAGACTTCCAATAACTGCTCCCTTAGTCACAGTACCCTTTCAGGTAAGATCAAACACAAAAACACAGGCATCAGCGTCAGCATCAACAAGGTTGCCAGTTGCCTTGGCTGAATTATACTTCATGGATGCATTCTGCTTTCCAGAGTAGGGTTTTCAATGTCAGGCCCTTCTTCCAGAAGCTCCTATAACGCAGATTCATGAGGAGGTTTTGCTTTCTGTTCCCAAGGATCCCCTATGTGAAACCAATCTGTCAGCCTGTTTTTTATTAGCCAAGTGTTCCGCAATTTGCAAATAAAAACCAAAACTGTTCTTAACATTCAACTTTGTTCTTAAAACATTTTACAAATGGGGCAATGGCATTAAATGTAAAAACATGCATCTATCCTAATGAAAATCTTCTGAGCCACTGAAGTCTCAATGGATAGACTGATCTTCCTCAAAGAGGAAACACCAACAAAAAAGGAAGTATAAAGTTATTCAGAAGACTTTTCAATGGGGTCTTGCCCTGTTGAATTACAAATATGGATTTTGTAACCAGCAAACCCGAGGGTAATCTCAAGAGTTCTCATGGCCAAAGTCAATGTACTGACACTAAGGTTATGAAGGTAAAGTGTTTGGAAATCATTATTTTGACACCCATTTTATTTATTTTTTAATTTTTAGAATAAATTTATTTATTTTAGAAAATAAAGCAATTCTGATTGAAAAAGGAAAAAAATAGAGAAGGATAACGACTAAACTTAATGGAGCACCTACTGTGTGCAAGGTACTCCACCCCCAAACCAAAAATCACTACTGTTGAGTCTTTTCTGGATAATAGAGACCCTGTAGAACAGAGTGGAACTGTGCTGTGGGTTTACTTATCCCTGAAGTAAAAAGGGTCATCTCTCTGCCGACATAATCCATCAGGAACCTACTTATAGTTTTTACTTAATCAAACTATGAAACAGTTTGAGGTAGCTGAGGATGTCACATGCATTTAGGCTGAAAGCAGAGAACATCAGAAGGATGTTTACTTGTAATTTATTGACCATGCAAAGTTATTTGACTGCATGTATCATAAAAACATTATGTATAATCTTTCATAGAATGTAAATTCTAGAACACTTAATTATGCTCATAAAGAAGCAGTACCTTAAAAAGGGAGATTCTGTGTGGTTTACAATATGGAAATACATGTCTCTACTTATATCCTCTCACCAAGCTTATTCAAATGATGCCAGAAGAGGAACTATTGACGGGAGACACACAAACAACCT
The DNA here is from genome assembly GCA_004026705.1 of Nesogale talazaci. NCBI lineage: Eukaryota > Metazoa > Chordata > Mammalia > Afrosoricida > Tenrecidae > Nesogale > Nesogale talazaci. Next base: position 23,216 of record PVJH01000037.1, on the reverse strand, counting down.
GTGTGCCATCGATGACACAGTCACAGAATGTGAGGAAGACATAAACCCTCACTAATGAAAATAAATATTATATTCTTCAGGGTGGATTATACCTAAACAAAAAGAAAACAAAAACACTCAAATTGGACTAATAAATGACATCATGATAAATGGACAATAAATCAAAATGTCAAAGATTTCATTTTGCTTGGATCCACAAGAAAGTTCATAGAAACAGCACTAAAATTGCATGATAAATTCACTGGGAAAATCTGCTGCAAAAGACATCTTTAAAGTATTTATGGAGCAAAATTGTCACTTTGAGTTTTAGAGTGTGCCTGATCCAATCCTTGCTATATACTTTTATCTCTCTTCACTGTGATACCACATTTGATAGTATGCATTTCTATGCTGCTTGCAAATGAGAAATGAAAATTTAAATTGGTATTTCCCAAATATCATTTTACATGAGGCATGATCTGTGATGATATTCTAATAGTAGGGAGATGTAGAAAAATGACATTACTTAAATCACCATTAGCAACAACCCATCATTGGATTTTCCATAAATTAAACACACACCCTTTCAAATACACACATATAAATATGCACAGTTTTTTTTATTTGACATTAGAATTTTATATATTTGAATACTGAAGTGGTACTTCATTTTTGAAATATTGTTGAAATAGAGTAGATTACATAAAATTAATTTGTCATAATGTTAAGATTTATAGTGGGTAACTTATTTATTATTATTGTTTAATGTTGTTCTTCTATAAAATATCCAACTCCAGAAATCTCAGTGTTCATCATCATGTCAACATTCTCACAATAGTAGAAGGTGGGGTTAGATGTTAAATTCATTTGCATGAGTTCAAAGGCTGTTCTTTCAACATTACAGAGTTGTTGTGAGGAGCCATTAAGGCCTCTCTGACCTTACCAGTCCTGTGCAAAACAGAAACACGACAGAGTGCTGTATCATCCTCACAATTGTTCCTATGCCTGAGTCCATTGATGCAGCTTCTGTGTCAATCCATTTTATAGAGAGAGCCTTCCTTTCTCTCACTGTAGTTCCATTTTATCGCATGATGTCATTCTCCAGGGACTGCTCTCTTCTGACGTGCCCAAAGTATGTAAGACAGTCTTCACAAACTTAACTTATTTCTTCCAACAACCAAAGGTTTGTCATTTTAGCATACATGAAACTTTCAATATTCTTTTTCAGCACCACAATTCAAATGCATCAATTTTTCCTGGTCTTCCTTTTACACTGTCCAACTTTGATGTGCTTGTTATGCATGGGAATTACCATGACTTGGGTTGTGTGCACCTGAGTATTCAAAGTAACATTCTTTCTTCAAGTCTCTAAAGAGGTATTGTACAATAGATTTTCTAATGCAACCCGACTTTTGATCTCTTAGCTTCTGGTTTCATGAATATTCATTGTGGATTCAAATTAGACAAAATCTTTGACAACTTCAGCCATTTCTCCTTTTAGTAAACTGTCACCTGTTGATCAAGTGGTGAGGATTTTAGTATTCCTTTCATTGAGTTGTATCCATACTGAAGGATAAAATCCTGATCTTCATCAACAAGTGCTTCAATTTCTCCCCACTTTCAGAATGCAAGATTGTACCTACATATTTAAGGTTGTTAATAAGATTTTCTCCAATCCTGATGCCATATTTACTTCATAAAAACCAGCTAATCTGATAATTTGCTCAGCATAAATACTGAACTACTATACTGAGAGGATACAACCTGGACACACACCTTTCCTGATTTTAAACCGTGTTGTGTTTCCTTGTTCTCATCTCACAGTGCCTCTTGACCAATATGCAAGTTCTTCCTGAGAACCATTAAGTGTTTTGGAATTCCCATTCTTTTCAAAATTATACACTGTTTATTATGATCCATACAGTCAATGAAACACAAAGAAACATCTTTCTGGTCTTCTCTGTTTCAGTCAAGATCCTTCTGACATCAGCATTCATATCACTTGTTCCACATTCTTTTTTGCATCTGACCTGAATTTCTGGTAGTTTTTGTCAATAGGCTGCTGCAACCATGGTTGTGTGATAATAGGTCAAATTTTACTTAATTGCAATATTAATATCATTCTACATGTTGAGCATTCTGTTGGGTCACCTTTCTTTGGAATGAGCACAAATATGGATCTCTTCTTGTCAGTTGGCCAAGTAGCTTTTTCCCCAAATTTCCTGGCATAGATGAGTGACTACTTCCAGTGTTTCTTTAGCTTGTTGAAACATTTCAGTGATTACTCCATCCTCTTTGTTTACAACCAATGCATTCAGTGTTATTTGAGCATCTTCCTTCAGAACCATAGGCTCTTGCTCACATGCTACTTCTTGCAATGGTGGAATGTTGACTAGTTATTTTTGGTACAGTGACCGTTATGGTCTGAGTATTCCTTCCATCTTTTCTTGATACATTGTGTATCATTCAATATTTATTCAATATTGAATAAATTTTATTCAATATTTTATTGATAAAGTCTTTCAATATTGTCACTCAGTGCTTGAATTTTTTTTTGTACTCTCTCATTTTCAGGTATCCTGAGCATGTTCTTCCCTTTGAGTCTTCAAATCCTAGATATTTACATGTTTGATTGTAGTATTTACTTTGTAATTGGGAGCTTCCTTTTGAAATTTTCTATTCAGCTCCTTGATTTTCTCCCTTCTTCCATTTGTTTTAGCTACTCTGCAAGTACGAGCAGTTTCAGATTCTCGTCTGACATCTAATTTGATCTTGTCTTTCTTTCCTGCCTTTTTAAAATGACTTTTCTTTCATCATGATGACCTCTAACAACTCATTGGTTCTTTGATTGGTAATGAATGCATCCAATCTGCACTGGAGATGTTTGTGGAATATAGGTGTGATACATGCACGATAGTATTTTAGCTCTCATGGACCTGTTTGAATTTTCTTCAGCTTTTGCTGAACTTAAATGTGAGAAATTGATGGTCTGGTCTATAGTCAGCAGCTGGTCTGTCTTTAGCTGCTAATACCGAGCTTCTCCATCATCTCTTCCAACAGATGTAGTCGATTTGATTTCTGTGTATTCCATCTGGAAAAGTCCGTGTGTAAATTTGCCTTTGTGTTCAAGAAAATATATATTTGCTATGAACAAGTCCTTGTTTTTTTAAAATTCTATCATGTGGTCTCCAGTTTCATTTCTGTCACCAAATCCATGTTTTGCAATGACTGTCCCTTCTTCTTTATTTGTAACTTTTGCATTCCAATCATCAATTACTATCAATGCATCTTTATTGCATATGTGATTAATTTACAATACAGTTCTACTAGTTACTGAAGACAACAAATTCTTCCAAACTCCAGAATCATCTTGCCACATTGTGTTGTTTTCATGAACCAAAACACAAATCCCACTGCAATTCTCATTTAAATTTGCCCTATATAGAGTTTCTGAGAATTGGTAAATCTTAATAGAAGCATATAGTCTTATCATTATGCCTAAAATTTACTGGGGGTCCAAACCATTGACAATTCATTAAATACTTCAACATCTACCAGGTAGCACTTCCATAGCTCCTTATTTTATGTACAGCGATTAATTACCAGGGATTTCTCTTTTTTAAAATCATTTTATTGGGGGCTTATACAGCTCTTATCATAATCCATGCATGCATCCATTGTATCAAGCACATTTGTATATTTGTTGCCATCGTCATTTTCAAAATATTTGCTTTCTACTTGAGCCCTTGCTTTCAACTCTTCATTTTTCCCACCCTTCCCCACCCAATTCCCCTCATGAACCCTTGATAATTGATACGTTTTTATTATTTTTTCTGTCTTACACTGACAAATGTATCCCTTAACCCACTTTTCTGTTGTTCATCACCCTGTGAGATAGTTATATGTAGATCATTGTGATCAATTTTTTACTTCATTCCTCACATAACTTACCCTTCCCCTCCTGTTTTTGCCACTCTCGTTATTTATCCTGAGGGGTTTATCTGTCCTGTATTCCCTGTGTTTCCGTCTATCTCTTATCTGTACATGTGTACATGCTCTAGTCTAGCCATGTTTGTAAGGCAGAATTGGAGTCGTAATAGTGGGTGGAAAGAAGCATTAAAAAACTAGAGGAAAGTTACATGTTTCATTGGTTCTACACTGCATCCTGACTGGCTTGTCTCTTCTTTGTGAGCCTTCTGTAAAGGTATTTGCAATTGTGTACAGATGGGTTTTGGGTCTCCACTCAGCCCTCCCTCTCAGTAACATTGATGTGATTTTTTTGTTCTGGGTCTTTGATGCATGAAACCTGATGCTGTTGATACCTCATGATTACACAGGCTGGTGTGTTTCTTCCATGTGGTCTTTGTTGCTTTTCAGCTAGATGGCTACTTGCCTAGCTTCAGATCTTTAGGCCCCTAGATGCTATATTTTTGATAGCTGGGCACCATAAACTTTCTTCACCCCATTTGCTTATGTGCCCCCTTTGTCTTCAGTGATCATGTCAGGAAGCTGAGCATCATGGAATGCCATGTTATTATGACAAAATCATCTGATATTGTGGGACTACATGAGTAGAGGACCAATGTGTGTGTGCTACCTTAATACTTAACATATAAATATATATACATAGATCTATTTTCCTATCATTATTTATAAATATATTTTCATATGTACATACCTATATTTAGACATCTATAAGTGCCATTTGCCACCTAGTTCTTTCTTCTATTACCTTTTACTTTCCTCTTGTCCCACTATCATGTTCAGCCTTCATTCAGTTTTTGGTAATTTCTCTAGGTTACATTGCCCTTGATCAAGGCCCACCAGGTATCCTATGGCTTTCTTGCCATTGATTTTGGATCACTTAATTTTGTCCCTGGTTTTGTTAGCACCCACTTCCTTTCCCCTGCCTCCACAACTCCCCTGTCCTCCCGGAACCATGGGTCACATTGTTTTCTCCCGCAGATTTTTTTATCCTACAAATGTTGCCCGGATAGATGTGCAGAAACAATAATAAGCACAAAAATAAGACAGAGCAAAAGAAAACAGCAACACTACAATGACAAAAAAAATGAAAAACCTATAAATAATTAGTCCCAGACTAATAAATAATTAGTCAGACTATAAATAATTAGTCTGTTTGTTGACCTTTAGGTGTGCTTTCTGATTGAATCTGATGGGGTTCCACACCTTGGCCCAAGAGTCTATTTTTCCTGTCCCCTGAGGCCATCATTTCTCTCCTTCCTTTGCTGCTCTGTTACACAATCTTAGTGCTTCACTCTGGTGTGGGGGTCAGATCATGGGCAATTCCCACACTATGACTCCGTCATTGTTCCTGGAAGAGCTATGGATCTGTCTGGGATGTCGCTTTATGTGGTGCGGCCAGCTCATGTGGTCCTCTCCATGCATTGCCTGCTCTGAGCAGGAATATGCTCATCCGGGCTTGGTGGGCCAGAACATGTTTCACGCTGCCTCCTACCTACTCCATTTGCTCCTGTGGGCGCGGATCAGATGAACCCCTGATCGCTGAGCTGTGGCTTCAGTGCTATTTTCTGAAGTGAATTTTTTGGGGGGCACTAAAGGGGGTGTCTATGTAGATGAGCTTGGGCTAGAAGTCACAGACCTCTCTAAACCAGGAATTTCCTAGAAACTTTTCTTGCATTTATATTCATGCTATTTTGGCAGATAGAATTTCATTGCTAAATGTACCACAGAAATAGTCATTGTTTATTCTGGTGTTGTTCATAGCGTTATGTATATGAGGGAGAGGATAGGTAATCATGTTAATAAAGATGTAATCATAGCTCATCCCCTTTCCTACTTTGCAGACTCAGCAGTGCTTTCCTAGGTCTTCTGCATAATTGAATGGGTAAGGTGCATATTCAAGTAGCTGAATGTGTACCTACATTCCTGATCAATGTGCACATTTTATGAATTGAGTCTCTAGAAACAAGTACTTTGCTAGTCAGACTGATTTTTAATTAATTGAAGTAACAGACATGGTTTGAAGATCTGGACCTCTTATGTACCATTCTCATGGCTACCAATTAATGGTTTTGTCCCTTTAAAGGTAGAAATAGTTATTCTGTAAGAGTAATCACCCATTTATTATACTTACCCATCCTTTGTCAAATCTTTTAATATATTGTTCCACATTAACATAAATGAGGGGAAATGACATTTGAAGTCATTCGTTAGTTTAAGAAAAATAGGGGGAGCTCTGCTCATCATGTGGATGTTTGGATTCTCAAATTATAGGTCCAGGATGAGTGATGATATAGCAGATATGTAACACATATTGGAAATAGAGGGTAATTGGATGCCCAACTATCAGTGTGATGGGTCCAGCCCTTATACCATTTTAGGGCCCATCCATAGAGCAACTATGGGTTCTTCATATTGAGAAATTAATCTCTAGTGTCACAAGACTCTTCAGTAATGAGTGAATTACATAATCTAGGGTTTGAAAACACAAACACCAAATGCAAACACATATATGCATAGAAGATTTTTTTGCATAGAAGATTTTTTTGTCTAAGAAGTATTAATAATTTGATAAATATATTGGTTTATTTTACATGCATGCAATCTTTGTTTTGAAATGTGTTATATTTATTGCTATGTATTATGCAGTCTCAATTTAAATTTTTAAAACTTTTTATAAATATCTTAAAAGAATTGTATCCAAACACTAAGAAATGTTTTATTTTCACATCTGTATTTGTATCCTTATTTAGTTTGCCAGAATATTTATGTTCTATCATTAGCTTTTTTTTATTTTTATTATCATGCAATTTACCATTATAATTCTTTGAGGGTATAGTTATAATCCAAACTATATGAATTCATTTATAGTTGGGTAATAAATAAATTGTGATTTATTTTTATATAAACATTCAGAGAGAGAAAGAGAGAGTAGTACATTCTCTCATGTTCTAGCCAAATTAAGCATATGAAGTGCTTTAGTAGTTTACATAAAAAGACATAGTTAGTATATCCATTCGTGTTTGTTATGATCTGATCATTACTTTTTCTTTAATGGCAGGAGGATAGTATTGCATTAATATCTGAAAAGGTCAATGCAAAACTACATATATTCCCAAACAAAGTGGACCACATGAGTCCTTATACTGGCAGTTCCCGGATTACAAAAGAATCCCACTGTTAAATACATTTTAAGTCAAAAATTATATATAAATCAAAACAGATGCAATTTTATGTAAGGTCATTGAGTCAAATGTTTGCCTTTCATTATAGTATGTATTATATACCTTTGAGTGCTTTAAAAATTTAAAGAAATAAGAGAAAAACTAAAACAACATTAAATTAATACAATAATAATAAAACTGTACTGCAAGTTAATAAAACAAATGTTATTATACATGATCTATGTACCTCAATTTTTTTAAGATAATAAGTTTTGTGGTATTACTTTGTAACTATAGATTGGAACTTTAGTTAATATTCATTAAACCAGGTGCTGTTTTTATGAAAAAGAAATATACCTCCTTTGTTAGATATATGATATCAGGAGATTTGCTACGCTAATAAAATAGATAATATTTATTGAGCATATGATATATTCCAGGTGTTTTGTTTATAGTTAGGAGTTCTATAGAGGGTTTCTCTGAATGCGTAGTGGTTACACAATGGACCGCTAAGCTACAAGGTCAGCAGTGTGAAACCACTTGACTCTCAGGTACAGTTCTGCCCTGTCCTGTAGTGCCACCATGAGCTGGCATTGACTCAATGGCAGTGATTTTTTTTTCATAGATGGTGATACATATTCACAAAAGCCCTCAAATTCTCTTGTACATAGTAGTACAGCATTATTAAAACCTAAATCAGTAAACCTCATTAACTTAAACATTCATCTTTATCCTCCTTATCACTACAACAATGTTGGCCAACAAACATGGAACTAAGTTTTTTTAAATAGTTTTTTTATTCAATTCCCATAATGGCATATAAAGTATATCATTCCATATGTTCAAAATATGAAAATTGATATTGAAAAAAAACTGAGATACTTTCCCAAGGCTACATACTAATCTAGTAAATCATGGATTTATGGATTTGCACATTGTTTCAATGCATGATTCTTAACTACTAAGTTAGATTGACTTGTGATAAAATCTTTAATAAGAGACTGTAGTTTTTGTCTCTTTCTGAGAATCACAATTCCATTCCAGGTTGTCGAGGATAAAGTAAAAGAATAAAAAGTCAATAATTACTCCAGGCAATGTTAGGGAATGAAGCAAAGTGAAGATTAATAAGGTAAAAGCTCTCTGTGTCTGTATTTAACAGTCATAGTACAAAGACCATCAATGAGTCTAAGTAGGTGACAGAAAAGATTCATTTATGCCCCGGCAGTCATCCCATGGCCTTTAGTGGTGGCTCTTCAAGGTGAACTGACAGTCGTACATCTGTAACACAACTAATTTTTTTAAGAAAAAGTTTCCAAGTCCCTCATGTCATCCATCTTCTCTGCCCTCTCTCTCTGCCTCCTCACTTGTCACCTCAACACCAGCAGAGAAAGGAACCAAATGAACATTTTTGCAGAGCCTATAGTTTTTCACTAGTCATGAGAGACATTCATGTTTCCAAATATTTGTTGAATGCATATGCCTCGGGAAGGCCATTTAAACTATTTTGAAACATTTGTGTAGGACATTTTTCTTCTTAGGAATATTCTCTTATTTTGGCACTAGACTACTTTTCCTCTACTCTTTCTATGAATAATACATGGTCAAATATTATCTGTGGGAGAGTCAAGTTATGATTTATTTGGAACGTGAATCATCTTTTTAGCTATAGATTTGTGGGATATAGAGAGATGTAAGTTTGAATAAAAGAGGACGTAGTATTTTCTAGGATTAGAAACTTGAATTTCTATTTAGAAATTTTCATCCCTCGGTTTGGATCAACTACTATGTCTTTACTTTCCTAGGCTTGAGGTATAGCCTGTTTTGTAGTTGTCTGTGCCCTTTTCACCAAGCAATGTCCCAAGTCAATGAGGTCAAGAAGATATAACAATGAAAATAGTCCAAGGGAAGAAGCAGGCAGTCAGCAAAGTTCTACAGAGTTTGAGTGCTTCAGCAAAGTTTTTTTTTTTGCTTCTGCAAAGTTTAACATGGAAGGTTTAATATCTGATAGCTGTAAAAAGCAAGTCAATAGCAAAACCAGAACATGCATATTGTTACTTGATTTTGAAGAAATTTACTTGTGCTTCTAAAGAGACTAACTAGTTTTAAAAAATAATGAAGTAAAACAGCTAGACAGACAATTCTAAAGGAGAGCTCAAAGTAAAATATAATAATGATATGTGAGAATAGCTGAAGTTAGAAAATAAAAAAGGAAAACATACTCTGTGTATCTCAAGCTGAAAGAACTGAAAAAGAAATTCAAGATTGGAGTTGTAAAGTTGAAGGATTCTATGGGCAATATACTGAAAGAGACAGGAAGCATCAAAAAAAAAAAGTAGAAGGAATACACTGTTCCAAAAAAGAACTTGCTCAAACCGTTTCAATATGTAGAATGTGATCAAGACCCAATGATCCTGAATGAAGAAGCCCAAACTGCACTGAAGAAATTAGTGTAAAATAAAGAACCTATATCAGTTGAAATGTTTTAAAAAGCTGATGAAGAGGGCTGAGCCCTCAGTAGAGTAGTGATTGTGCACAGGACTGCGACCCACTAGGATGGAGGTTCAATTCCAGCAATGGTTCCACAGGAGCAAAGGTTGGGTCTCCTACTCCCACCACCAGAGGGCAGTGATGCCCCCCCCCAAAACAAAACAAAACAAAACAAAAATCTGATGAAGTACTGGAAGGATTCTATGCTTAGAAATTTGGGAAACAGTCATTTGATCACCTCATTGGAAGAGATTAATATTTGTACTAATTTCAAAGATAGATGACCCTAAAGAAATTTAAAATTATCAAATAATACTATCATATGCAAAGAATACTTACTGAAGATCACTCAGAAATGGTTGCAGCAGGACATTGACAAAGAGCTTCCAGAAATTCAAATCTTACTGTAAAGAGGATAAAGCAAGAGAGAGAGAGAGGAGAGAGATTATTACAGGTATTCAAAAATTACCTGAAATATGCTTACTTGTGTTTTATTAAGGATACTGTGTTCTACTGAATATGCTAAGTAGATTGTTTGTTGTTTTTGTTAAGTGTCCCTGAGTCAGTCCCATAGAATTCTATTTTTTGCTCAAAGAATTATTAAATACTACAACTCAAGACTTGAATTTTTTATGTTCTTTCATTTACGATATAATAAGTCTGTTCTTTGTTTTTGGTTTTCTAACTCTAGGAAACCATCTTATTATAATATTTTACTTTTTCTAGCCACCTTTTGAAGTTTTCTATTTAGCTCTTGACATTATCATTTCTTCCTTTGTATTATCTAATCATTGATTATGAGTACATTTTTATTACATATACTGTGTTGATCATAACAAAATATGAATAGCATAAGAATTCCAAGACGATACAAGAAGGAGATGAAACCCCTCAATTTATGGGTTAACCCAATGGCTACAGCGGTGGGCTCAAATATGACAATGGTTATGTGAATGGTGCCGGGCCTGGAGATTCTTTTTCCCGTTGCCTTAGGGCTGGTATGAGTTCAAACCATCTTAGGAGAATGTAACAACAAGAAAAACAGTGTGGCTATGTGTTGCGATGATATAGGAAACCATACCAGTATTGGTTCAAATACAAACATCGTCTGAGGTGAGATCTGTTACAATGATACTCCCAGATCAAGACCTATTTGGAGGAAAGGACTGATGAAATATTTCTGAATATTACCCAAAGATAATGGATAGAACAGGATATTGTCTCATATATTACATGAGATCCCTTGTTGGAAAGATCTTCAAAACTCAGTGGCTGTCACTGAGTATTCTTGTGTATATCAAAAATATACACTCAAAGTGTACTTGAGTATACCAATGACTGCCACAATATACTTGAGTGTATTGTTATGTTGCATATGAGCTCACCATATCCCTTTAGAAGCAAGGAACAACAGTACCAATATATTTATTCTGCTTTGTATATGGCATGCTTTACCCACTCATAAATCACTTTATAAGAAAGTCTAAGTGTCTTCACCTTGGAAAGTTACATTATGGTTGAAGGAAAATTGGGCCTTTATTATATTAGTAGACAGGAAAAATACTTAAGAGACCAACCATCTTTAACATGAAAAGTGTGGATGAATTTATATTAAAGATAAAAATGACTGTGGAAATAGGAAGAAAGATGAATTTACTTCACTGAAAATCACCACTCTGATTAATCATTAATTATAATTATACTGATAATGAAAATGTAATGAAATCATTGTGTAATCTCATACAAGTAAAATATTTCTTTGATATTATAATATTTATAGTTTAGTGAAACTGAAGAGTACTTCTTTTACTTCTCTCCTAACTTTTATAATAGCTTTATATATATTTCCACTCTATATATTATTTGCATATATAATTTCAGTTTACTGATTATTATTGAGAATGGACAGAAAGGAAATGAGCTAGAAAGGTAAAGTAGATACAATGTAGCTAAATGTGACCTATAGAATATTAAGTAAAATTGAATTTATCTACTTACAGCTCCTGTGGCCCATTTGATTGTCTCTCATATCTAATTTCTGCTCATATCCTTAAAAGACAATACTCTGTTGTTGAACACCTCAGCTACTGAGAGTGACCTATTTGGCCCCCAAGGCAGATTCCACAAAGGAGACCCATTGGCTTAATTCACAACTAACTATCTACTCAGAATAACTCTCCACCCATGCTTTATGAGATTGAAGTAGCGAAAATAACTTGCTGTATCCTTAGATTCTACATGTTGTCAAGCCATCTTTCTTCCTGAAACAAAATATTAATTGTGTAAATTGCATTATTTTACCACTAGCATTCAAGAGAAGCATTAGTTAGGAATAATTTTGCATCTACTCAAAATTATGTGTTTCCTTCTCTTTTTTACTCTTCTCCTCTTCCTACTCTATGCGTAGGTATTACAAGACTATTGAAATGGTACAAAAACAGAGAAATGGTTCAATACTTTATATTTATAATGACTGTAGCAATCCAGCATTACCTATGCTCATTTCAGCTACTCACTAACCTTCTGTGAAACAAATCCTATTTTACAACCAATCTGACTGAGAAACAGAGATACATTACTTAATCAAGATTGCAAGAAAAGAAAAGCAGCTAAAACTTGAAAGAAAGTTTATTTTAGTCCATAACACTTTTAATTATTAAGGGAAAATATTGGTGAACCAAAATGTTAGTTTACAAAGTCTTCTTGCTTTTCGTTATGGCAATTCTCTGAAATTTCAGCAATACAGGCATTTTTGAAACAAGACCAAATGAAGTCTACATCTGAAGAAAGCTTCCATGGGGTGAAGTGAAACCTTCAGCTTAAATTTGGTGTTTTTATCCTAGTCGTTCCATTTAAGTTATGCTGTGAGGCATGATGTTTTAATCACATACACATGTTTAATCACATGTTTAATCACATGATGTTTTAATCACATGCATTTAAAAGATGGACATTGAATGAGGGACTATGAGGAGACGTCGACTATGAGAGGTATCAATGCATTTGAATTGTCATGATGGTAAAGAATATTGATGGTACCGTGGATGTCCAAAAGCAAAAACACTAACTCTATTTTGGAAGAAGTTTAACCAAAATCCTCCTTAGAACTCGGGATCATGAATTACATCTGAATTACTTTGAACTGGAGAGACGTACTCATGACCCCCCAGTCGGTGCTGACCCACAGTGACACCCTTTGGGTTCCGGAGTCACTCAGTTTAAGGGAGTAGAAACATTTTCCCAAAAAGTTGCTGGGGCTTTAGAACTGCCAACAGTGCCGATCCCGGCCCAACACGTAACCACCACATTGCCAGGGTTTCTTGCGAAGAGACTAGTCCCTGGAAAAGGACATCATGTTTGGTGAAACCCAGGGGCGGCAGAAAAGAGGAAAACCCTGTACAAAATGGATTGGCACAGTAGCTACAACAACGGGTTCATCCGTAACAGCAACTGTGAGCACGGAACAAACCAAGGGCTGTTTGTTTCTTCATACTCTGGGCGGATTTGCTCTAAGGCAGTGCCAACGTGATGGCATCTAATAACAATATTAACTTCCGTGTCTTTGCAACTCGTACCAAATGATAGAGTAGAACTATTCTCATAGGGTTTGTGAAGTACTAACAGAGGTGACTGTTCAGTTTTGTCATTCCTCCGGGTGTGGAAAAAACAGACTTCTTACCAGCAACAACAGAGAATCACATGACCCAAAGGTCATGAGGAATCCTTGCCAGTGAGATCCCTGCCCGACGTGGCTCAACCAGCTGGGGGACCCGGGGGTGTGCCACACAGAGATCCTGAGACAAACCAGAGGAGCAAAGACAAGATTGGGAGGCCGAATTTCAAGTTTGTTGGCCCATGTAACAAGGCAGAAGTCACGGGCCCCTTGCAGCTGAGGGACTGCGGAGCAAAGACAGATAGGTCTGCCTGCATAGATAAGAAAGAGACTTGGTGAACAAAAGACTTGTTCCTTAAAGTTTTCTGGTGCTGGTTTTTGGTTACCAGTTCACTTCCCCAATAACACTCATAATCTTGAGGATTGTCTGTAAGCTCTGTGTAGCAATCACAACAGATTGTCAGAGCCCGCAGAGAAGGAGACTGCCCTGAGAGGAACAGTTGGTGTCAGAATAGCGTAAAAGAAGGCTGATGGACTGAGGGATTTCTCACCTCTGCTTGTGCCTATCGGCCTTGGGCTGCTGTGGGGTTGGAGTCTCCTTTCCCTCCCCAAGGAAGTCAGATGTGAGGACTCTTTTTCTTCAGAGTTCAAATATATTCAAATTGCATCTCCTTAAAGCTGCATACTGCCATGCAGTTTTACATTCTGAAGACACCGATCTCAAATTTCAACATGTCCTTAAATTGCTAGTTTCATTTGTAAGCATGCAGGTAGGAGTCAACAGTGACTCAATGGCAGTGAATTTTGGTTTGCTTTCCTTCTTGTGCATAGGATTTTGTTATTGTCTGGAATTATTAATCTGAAAAGACTTACGGAGACCAGAATTTTAATCAGTTCTATGGTAAAGATTCTGACAAGAACTACAGTGAACAAAATAGTTCAATGCTATTCAAATCTATTGGTTTTTTGAACAAATTGCTCTCTTACTTCCAGTGAGTCAAGGCTGGCTCCCAGGCCCCACCTGTGGCGTGGTAGAACTTCCCCGCTGAGGCTGTCACTGCTGACGGGTAGAAAGCCTTGTCTTCCTCCAGCAAAGGAGCAAATAGCCTCCCATGTGGATTGGATTGCAGCCCAGTGCATGACCATTCCATCACCAGGGCTCCCCCCAAATTGATATGACCACTAAGTTCTATCTCTTTCCAGGTGTTTTAAAACTATGCAGTTTCCTTGCTGCATGGGCTATGCTATTTGATTTACTTCATATAATTAATCTATTTTTCAAAGTCAAAATGACAGTATAGTAAAACTCTATTTAGCTGACCAGAATAAAATCCAAACAGTTATAATTATCCAGATAAACTGAGGTCCTATGTCAGCCTCAAATATTTATCTCATATTTCTTTCTTAGGTAGCCTTAAAAATTATTTGTCTCTCTAAAGAAACTTGGAATTATATACTCAAGATATGAATAAGGATTTTTATTTCTATTATAGATACCATCTCACTTATATATTTTATGGTAAACATATTGAGGAGTGGGAGTTCTGGTGTACTACAGAAGTTTGATGCATTCATCTATCAAAGGACTGGGGGTTCAAGTCCTCCCAGCAATACCTTGTCAGAAAGGAAATGGAATTTATAGGAAAAAGACTCCCTGGATTTCAGGATACTATTGTATAGGGAGAGGATTAGCATGTTTATAGAAAAAAAAGTATAAGGTACATTGTCACATTCCATTGAGAGCAAGATAGCTGTAGAATAAGGAATCTGTTTGCTGTATGTTTCTGTTGAGATACAGATTTAGTTATCACCAAATTGAAAATTTTATAGAAATGTTGAGTGAGAAGCCATTGAAGATCTGTGCCTTTTTATTGACTCCTACAGGGTGGTGACTTAATTTTCAAGGTCAAAACTATCCATTGGCTATGGATTATTAAATGTCTCCTTTCCCTGTTTCACATGAAAAGGGTTATGGAAAATGAGCAAATGAAAATGCACATATAACATTGAACTATGTGTAGCTGTATTTTTAAATTTTTTTTTTTATAAAACAGAAGAAATATGTTGGAAGATAAAGAAAAAGGAGGAAAGAAAGGAGAAGAGAGGTATGTAGGCAAGGCATACAAGCAGGCAGTCAGGCAGGAGAGAAATAAAAATTCAATACTTTCACTTGACTAAAATGGAAATGAAACTCACCTGGTTTAATTTTAGGAATACTGACACTTCATCACCTTCAAAAGTACTGAGACTACTGAGTTGAAATTACCTAACAAGTAAAATATAATATTTTAGTACTTGGGATATTTTTTATTTAAGATATTGTGGACTTTTGGGAAATATAGATTGATGATCATTATTTTTACATATCTTCTGGTTTTGTAATACCCAGTGTTCCTAAAGGCATATAGCCCATTGACATGTTTAAATCTTAAAGCTAAGATTAATCAAAGATTTAGTAGTTTCATAATCCTTTACTTTCTTCACGTAAACCTTCTTCAGAAGAAGAGCTTCCCCTTGGACTTGAGCTTTGTTTTTGCAAACTGCCATAGCATCACTGAACCCCTACCCCCCCACCCCCCATGAAGGTGTCACTCACTGTTAGGGATGTCACTCACATTATAAGTAGGTTTTTTCACTAGCTTACCATTCCAGCATATATTAAATGGATGGCATTTTTCAATGGAAACATTGAAGTGTTTTCTATTTTGTTTTATTCTTTCTTCCATTTAATTTACCTTCATTAATATTTTCAACATCTTTACAGGAGGAAAAGGGTTGTTCTATGAAACACAAAGAAAAATGTCTGAGCAACACCACTGCAGAATCAGAACCTACCCCACAGGTATTTTTATATTGTTTTTTGTTTGTTTGTTTGTTTTATTACACAAAGCACTCCCCGATCCATTGTTCTCAGTGCTTTTCTCTGGATTCAATTGGAAAAAAATGCTGTGTATTTGCTGATACAAGAGAGTTCTTTCTACCCTGTTTCTAGATTGTTGGTTTAATGATGCAAGACATTCAGATAATGAGAGGAGGACTCCTGAGCTCACCGTCAAAAATTAAAACAAAAATCCACTGTGGTCTAATTAATTCAGACTTATAATGATGCCACCTAGGGTTCCCTGGGCTGTAAATCTCTGCTGACTCAGTACTGTCAGTTCAGTGACCATGCAAGACACAGTAGAACTGCCTCTGTGGGTTTCAGAGCTGTACCTCTTAATGGGAGCAGATACATCCTTTTCTCCTGGGGAGCCCCTAGTGGGTTTGAAACAGAGACCTTGAAGTTAGCTGACTTTTCTTTCTCAGTGGCTCCAGTCAAATAAAAATCAATTATTTTGCCTTGAATGACTGCTTGCAAGCACAGTGGGAAGAATTTGAGGGACCATGGAGTATCCTTGGAGGTAAACAAGAGCTGCAAACATAATTGTTAGGCCAAATAAGTGGTGTGTGTCATGAAACCAAGGAATCAAATTTCATGAAGTTGTTGTTTATTCATAATAACCTCAACAGTTAATCATTTTTTAAAAAAAGTATTTTGCTAAATTGCAATATCACAAAACTTTTACCAATTTGACTTGTAACAGATCTGCAGCTAATAGTTTTTACAATAATCAATTGTGTTTTTTCCTATCCCATCCTGCCCCAACTTAGAACTTTAAAAACAATAACAGACGTGACAAAATAATAACAATTTACAAATTATCAGGCATTCATGGGGGAGTGGAGAGAGAGGGAGGGGAAAAATGAGGATTGGAAAGAAAATGTTTTGAGAACAATGAGGGAAACAAATGTGCAAAAGTGCTCGACACAGTGGATGTATGTGTGGATTGTGATAAGTTGCATGAGCCCCCAAGAAAATGATTGAAAACAAAAACACAATAACCCAACTTCCCTATACCCTCCTGTTGTAACAACTGTTGTTGTTGTTGTTAGATGTCATCAAGTGTGCTCCAGCCCTTGGTGACCCTGTCCACAGCAGTACAAAGCACGGCATGGTTCTGAGCCACCCTCACAATTGCTCCTCACCCACACAGAGCCCATCGATGCAGCCACGGTGTCAATCGAACTCATCAAAGGCCTTCCACTTTTCCATTGCCCCTAGCAAACAGGATGTCCTTCTTCAGGGACTGGCCTCTACTTAAAAGATATCTACTTAAAAAAGTTAGTAAGATGAAGTCCTGCCATCCTTGCTTCAAAGGAACACTCTAGCTTTATTTCTTCCAACACAAATCTGTTTTCTTTTCACATGGCCTTGGTATTTTAACATTATTCTCCAGCATCACAATGCAAATGCCTCTGTTCTTCTAAGATCTCAATGTCCAACTTTGACACACTTATGATGCGATTGAAAATACCATGACTTGAGTCAGGTGCACCATAATCCTCACCATAATCCTCATAGTCATATTCTTACTCTTCAATTATGCAAGAGTTCTTATGCAGCAGATTTACCTAATGCAATATGTCTCTGGATCTCTTGACAGTTGCTTCCAAGAGCATTGATTGTGGAATCAAATAGGACAAAATCCTTCACAACTTCAACCTTTTCTCCATTTATCATGAAGTTAACTATTTGTTCATGAAGTTACCTATTGGTCCAGTTGTGAGGACTTTGATCTTCATTATACTGAGTTGTAGACCATACTGAAGGCTACAATCCTGGATCTTCATCAAGTGCTTCAATTCTTCCTCGCTTCAGCATGCAAGTTGTATCATCTGGCTACCATCTGCATAAGCTTTCTTCCAATCCTGAAGTCACACTCTTCTTCATGTAATCCAGCTTCTCTGATGATTTGCAAAGCATACAGATTGAACAAGTGTAGTAAGAGGTTACAACCTTGACATACACCTTTCTTGATTTTAAACTTTGTTTTGTTTCCATAGCTGCCTCCTGTTCCATATACAAGTTCCAAATGAGCACAATGAAGTGTTCTGGAATTCCCATTCTTCTCAATATTATCCACAATTAATTATGATCCCCAGAGTCAATGAAACACAAGTAAACATTTGTTTGTGGTATTTTCTGCTTTCTGTTCAGATCCATCTGATATCGGGAATGATACCCTTTGTTCCACTTCCTCTTCTGAATCTGGCCTGGTCCTTTGGCTGTTCCTGTCAATGTACTGCTGCATGTGTTCTTGAATTATCTTAAGCAAAAATTTACTTGTGTGCAATATCAATGATATCCTTCTACAGTTTCAATATTCTGTTCGGGTCATCTTTCTTGAAATGGGCACACATCTGGATCTCTCCCAGTCAATATGGCTAAGTAGCTATCTTTTGAATTTCCTACATTGATTTCTGAGTGCTTCTAGTGCCTCTCCAGCTTTCTGATACATTTCAATTAGTATTTTGTCAATTCTTAAAGTCTTGTTTCCTACAATATGAACTTTTTCCTTCAACACAATTTTTTGTTGTCGTTGCTCATATGCGACCACCTGAAAGGGTGGATTGCCAACTAGATCTTTTGGTTTAGCCACTGCAAATACTTTCCATCTTCTCTTGATCCTTCCTGCATCATTCAATATTTTTCCTATAGACTCCTTGAAAATCCTTTTAAAGTATTCTATTGTAAGTAACTACTAATAACTTTAATTTGCACCTTCTCTTATTGTAAACTTTCATATAAGAGTTCTGGTGGCTTCATGATGATATGTTGGCATGCTCAACATAATGGCAACAGTTGTGAACTGCTAGCCACTCTGCAGAGGGAAAGACAGGGCTTTCTCCGCCCATAAAAATTTGTAGTCTCAGAAACTCACAAGGACAGTTCAACCCTATGGTATAGGGTGTCTATGAATCAGAATTGATTTTATAGCAAAGAGTTTGGTTTGGTTTATACAAGTGAAATCATGCAGTATTTAGCACCATGATTATTTCATTCAAGAAATGTCATCAATTTCCATCAATATTTCAGCATATATCAATATTTCATTTCTAACTGATCTAATAGTATTCCACTTATATGCATATATCATGGTTTGTTTTTCTATTCTTCTGTTATGAGACTCTATATTGTTATTGCAAATATTGCTATATTTGAATGCTGGCATATGATTGAGTCTATGGTTATAAGTATTTTGGGTATATACCCAAAGGTGAGATAGATGCATAGTATGGTTTTAATGTTTTTTTCCTCTGAATTATTTTATAAATTTTTAAATTGTGAATTCAGTAGGTGTTTATATTTCAGATAATCAATATCCAATAGTTGAAACTATATATTAAACCTTTATTACTTGAGCCCATTGAGTTTTAAATTTCTCTATTCTCTCTTTATGGATTAATATCTTCCCCTTCACCCAAGTTAGTTCCTGTCAACCCTCTAGTATATTGTTTCATTTTCTCTCTCTATCCCTCTCTCTTTATAACCTCCAAAATCTGAAGACTCTCTACTACTGTTTTCTACATGGGTATGCTATTTTGCATTATTACCAGCAGAGATACAAAAAAAACAAACCAAATCCATTCTCATAGAAATGATCATGACCATAGAGATCCTATAGATGGATGGTCAAAACTGTAAATCTTAATGGGAACAGAGAGCCACCTATTTCTTGAATCATAAGGTTAGGATGTTTGAATCTGTGACCTTGTAGTTAGAAGGCTGACGCCAAACGCAAAAGTCCCAAAGTCCAATGTCCTTCAATCCTTTTTAACTCTATTATTTTCTGAGTCTTCATTGCTGTTCTTCTATCTTAGCCTGGCTCACTCACTGCTTTCAAGTTGATTCCCACTTTCAGTAATCTCATAGGACAGGGTCAAACTGCACATGCTGAGTTTCTGAGACTGTGACTCTTTTTTGTTTGTTTGTTTGTTTGTTTTGTTTTGTTTTGGGGGGGGCATCACTGCTCTCTGGTGGTGGGAGTAGAAGGCCCAGCCTTTGCTTATGTGGAGCTGCTGCTGGAATTGAACCTCCATTCCAGTGGGCCGCAGTCCTGCGCACAGCCACTATACCACCGGAGCTCAGCCTGAGACTGTGACTTTTTACTGGACTAGAAAACCCTGTCTTTCTGCAGCTGGTGGTTTCAAGTGCCCACTTTTATATTGCAACCCAAAATGTAATGACTACATCATGAGGATTCCTTACCTACCCTATGGGAAGTGAAATGATATCGTACTGTGGTTTGATTTGCATGTCTATGATGACTAATGATATTGTCTCCTGTGTTTTGTAGTCATTTGAATGTACTCTTAAGTAAAAAGTCTTTTCAAGTCCTGTGCTCATTTTGTAATTTTTTGTTAAATTGATATACTAGACTCATAGTTCCCAAATTTATAACATGCTTGTTTAAATACTTGAAAACATGTGAATTTTTAATGCTTATATTAACATTCTATTTTTAATGAAACTTCATATTTATTGTGACTATTCTAATTGTTTCTTTTATATTAACAGAAATTGCAAATGTCTCCTTGTCCTGAGTGTGATGTGAAAAAATCAACAGAAAAAAAATTGAACAATTTTGAAGAGATGACAACTAGAGAAGAAAAAATACTGTAAATACTAGGAAATTGTGTTTAACTCATTCATTTGCTATTGGTCTTGTACTCTTTTTAGATGACAAGCTTAATGAAAATACTAAGTTTCTAAAGCATGTAACTTTTTCACAATTTTGTGTATCTTTATAAAATAGTTCACAAATTTTCCAGAAGATTCCAGGTCAATTATGCTATTTTAGCAATAAACTCCAAAATGTATATCTACAGACATAAATATTTCATTGTAAATTTCCCTATATAAATTGGTCATATTTTTAAACTAAATGACAGGTACCACTTGATTCTTCAATTACACTTAAATTTCTCATTCTGTAATGATCTTGTTAAAATCAACTGGGTTGTGAGAGATTGTGGATTCTCATTCTTCTTAGAATCCAAAGGAAAACCAAGCCACTAAAGTTTTGTGCACTCAAACCAATTGATCTAATTTACCTTTTCAGTGATATCTGCGTTGACTTACATTGTTTTGAGGGTATCTATTGCTATTCTTCTTAGTAATTTGATTTATCTCTAAATAATGCCAAGTCAATTCTTTCAATAAATAAATTAGATAGATAATTTATTAATCCAGTTTAATAGCATGAATAAACAAAACATCTGGATGAATAAATAAATCTCAGGCCATATTTAGATTTTAATTTTTTGGCAATTTGAATAGCTCTATTTGCAAAGTAGATCTAATTACTTCAATTTAAGAATCAAATGCAGAAATTTTGGCATTGTCTTGGTGTAAAGTGAATTTTGGAGTAGGGAAAGAATTTTAAAAGATGAAAGCAGATAATCTACATTGTAAAGATGAAAGCTTCTCTAAATAAAGCTTCGATTTAATATCAATGACCAGAGATTAATATTTATAGAACAAGTATATTATAGAAACAAGGAAATGGCTACATTAATCCTTGAAATTGGGATTCTCAATCAGAATGTCTGTCATCAAGTAAATGCACCTTTGAGCAATGTGAGCATAATTTATAAGAATGTGGGATTGATACTTTTGTAATTTTATGATTGATAAAGAATAGCTACACAAAACTATAGGCTCAAAATAATGAATTAAATGATACACATAGGTTGTCTTCATTAAATATATTCACTTTTTCTTATTAGACTAATTTTTCAAATATAGAAAGCATATATGAACCATTAATTTTATAGACTGAACCTGCCAACCTACAGAAAATTCAATACATTTGAAGCAAGCTATCTTGACAGTCCCTGTTCAAAATTTTCATAGATTATAGCAAACTAAATCTATAATAATGGTGTTGATTTTCCATGTAGTGGTAAACTTTTGATCGCAATGATATATTAAAAATATCTTGTGGCTTGGAGAATTGGAAAACTTCAATTAGAAGGGAAATAACAATGTAGAGAACCAGAGATTTCAAAAAGTTCATAAAAAATTTGAATTAGAAGAAAATGAAATTTTTGGAGCAACTTAATATTCTGAACAATTTTTCTTTGCTTCATTTTGCAGGCTACATAAGAGATCTAAAGCATTGGTTTTGTAGTTGATTCATAGAGATTTCAGATGAAGAGACCAGGCTAAATTAAGAGAGAAGTTTCAAATTTTCTGTTAACTCTCTAGTTCTTCCCAGGTCTCAAAATAATATTCTTCACTGAGAAAGAAGATTTCTAGTCTCATTTCTTGGAGGTTTTGTACTGCACTCAGAAGCCCTCACTATTCTCACAGTATTATGAAAGGAAAAAAAAGTTATTAGCTTGAGTGCAGGTCCCGTTCTTGGCTGCACCGCATGCCCAAATTTCTTTCCTAGGTCTTATGGATCATTAGCAAAGTTTATCACTATTTCCCATGGGCACTGTCACTTTTGAGATATGTTTGCTTCTTTAAGAAGAGAGTCGGGTGATTTTTCAGAAATTGTGATAAGTAGGTGACCAGGAAAGAGGAGAATTTGGCCACTTATTAAATTTGACCTGATTAGTTTTGTGGTAATTTCTTTGAATAAACTCTAACATCGTGTTTTAGTACTTATTGTGATAACTAATTTGCTGGTCATAATTTCTTACAAGATCAAGTGCACTCTGAAGTACCTTATAAAGCTTTTTAAAAAATAAAAATAAATAGCATTGTGCACATTTTAATCTGATAGGTTGATTGCATAAAGTATTCTGAAACATAAAGAACTTATAGGAAAGATTCATGAGATATACATTTTTTAAATTTTATTGGGGGCTCTTACAGGTACTACAATATTCAGTACATCATTTGTATCAAGCACATTTGCACACATGTTGCCACATACATTTCCAAACATTTTCCACTTGAGCCCTTGGTATAAGCTCCTATTTAAAAAAAAAAAAAACTCCCCTTTCCCCTCCCCCCCCTTTTTTAATGAATCATTTTATTGGGGGGCCCATACAACTCCCATCACAAACCCTAACAATATCAGTTGTATGCAGGCCACTTTTACACACCCATTGCCATCATCACTCTCAAAACATTCTCCCTCCCTCCAGGCCCCCCT